>VDFB02019600.1:0-82898 GCA_007258455.2 Sequoia sempervirens
AAGACTTTCAACCTTTGAACATATAGTTTCTAGATGAATCTATCCTTCACATCGAGGAATCAAAACCATGGATCATTCACATCACATGGATCAGGTGTTGAAATCCTTTTTAGATCATCCCAACATGATTTTATTCCTAAATCATTATACATTGCTTTTCCTTACACAAACACCATAACAAAATATGAGGCATTGTTATCTAGTTTGAAACTATCAATTTAATGGAACATCTAACATTTGCAGGTCTTTGGTGATTCACAAATTGTAATTAATCAGGTCAATGATGAATTCCTTACTAATTATGACAAACTTGTGCTCTATAAATGCATGGTCAATAGTTTCAAATAGTACTTGTTAGATATATCTTTTAAGCAAATTCCTCGTTTCAATAACAAAGTAATTGATGCAATGGCCACCGTTGGATCTCTTTTGGATATGCTTGATGAAGCCTATGAATATCATTTCCTTGTAGAACAATTCCTTTACTTGCTTATGATCTTCCAAACTTTGATATGACATGTGACATTGTTGGTCCCAACACTCCATGGCACAATAACATATTTGCCTATCTCCACAATCAAACTATCTCGCTCGACATATCATCCACCAAATGAAAATCTATTATCCAAGGCACATCCCATTATACCATCCTTGGTGGCACACTCTATCATAGGGGTTATGATGGCACTTTTCTTAGATTTCTCAACTTGGATGAGGCTAAACTTACACTTTAGGAAGTCCATAGTGGTATTTGTAGTGCTCATACAAATGACATGATCCTAGCCAAGAAACCCCTTCATATAGGATTCTATTTACCTACCATAGAATATGATGCTTTTCAATATGTAAAGAAATTACTTGCTTGTCAAAAACATGATGGCCTTATTCATGCACCCTCACAAGCCCTCCAACCCATTACCACTCCATGGCCCTTCTCTACCTAGGGTCTCAATCTCATTGGCAAGATTAATCCCACCTCTTCTAATGGTCATAAATTAATTATTACCACTATCAAATATTTCACTAAGAGGGTTGAAGTAGTTCCACTCAATTTTACCATTAACATCCAAATTAACAAATTCATCCTTAACCATCTCATTTGTCATTTTGACATAACATCCACCATCATAGATAATGGTAAATTCTTTAAAAACCGCGAATTATAATCCTTATGCGAAAATCCTATATTAAGCACAAATGGTCCACCCCCTATTACCCACAAGCCAACAGTCAAGTTGAGGGGTCTAATAAAACCATAATCAGAATCCTTAAGAAAAACATAATGGTGTTGCTTCAACTTAATCTCACCCTTTGGGCCTACTATGCATCCATTCACACTCCCACTGACGCTACCCCATATTTGCTTTTCTATGGTGTTGAAGCAATCTTACCAATAGAGGTTGAGCTCCCCTCCTTGCATGTTTCTTTATGTAACCTCATCATAGAAGAGGATTACCGAGCTTAATGCTTACATGAGCTAGAACTCCTTGAGGAACATCATCTTACTACTCTCAATCACCTTAAAATATATCAACATCGATTACGTTGTGGCTATAACAAATGCCTCTGTATTCGTAAGTTGGAGATTGGAAACCTTGTCCTTAAGGAAAAACAAAAGAACACCACCCAAGACAAAGAGAAGAAAGGGAAATTTAAGCTAAATTGGTTGTGTCCATATGCCATTATTTCCAAATCCAAATATGGATCCTACAAGCTAGCCACTCCCGAGGGTCATGAGCTACAAGAGCTTATGAAAATTTTCCATCTCAAGCACTTCTATGCTTAACCCATTTAGCACCAATCTTGCAAAAAATATAAAAAAATACAAAAAAACAAAAAATCATGAAAATAGTAAAGAGAAATAAGTTTATCCACTGGTAAAAACCATTCCTCATGGTGCCTTAGGAAAGTACCATGATGAAAACTTGGTAAACATGCATCATGTGTAGTAGACAACCACTCTAGTTTATGAGCATGCATTCTTCCATATTATTCCTACCATCACATTTTGTTCATCCCATTATATTTTGTTCATCCCATTATATCCCTTACCTATGATTATTCACTCAAGTCCCTTACCAATCCATCACATTGCATATATTGCCTACTTGTGTTATCCTTCTTTGTTAGATTGCTCAATTTACCAAGATTTCTCCTCATTTTCATCCCTCCATCCACCCCATCCATCCATCCATTTTCCTTCCCCATCATTTCCTTTGATTCCATTCATGTACCCTTTCCTTGATTTTATGCTTACTTGGGGGCATCCCATTGATGACATTTCTTAGGGAACAATCGACACGTATATATTCACTGGGGCATGACTTTTTATCACCATTTATCATCCCATTGATTCATGATTCAATCCTTGTTTGCCATCCCATCCACCCATGGATTCAACATTTCATTAGATACCAACTCATGTTTTTTGCATGCTTTTGATTAATTGCTTGCTCATCCTTATCTTTTTCTTTGTCTTTGTATGTGTCAGTTTGTGTCTGCTGATTTTTTTAGTTTTCCTCTTTCTTGTTGACTTTTTGCTTGTTTATTGCATCTAGTCTTAGTGCACCATATCTCACACTGTCACAATTGCCTTCATCATTCATATGATGGCATGCTTATGATACCGCGTTACTTGGCTTACTACACTATTTATATTTTCTATCTTTTATTTTTGATTTATGTTTTATGTTGCTTCTACTCTTAGTGTTCCACCAATCACACCATCATAGTTTCCTTCATCATTCATATCATGGCATTCTTACGATGACATGTCTATTGGATCATTATTTTATTTGCAACTTCTTCATTTGTGAGTTAGTCTATATGCACATGTCACATTGTCATCATGGAACATAATGCTAAGTGCTATAATAAAATAAAGGTTTCTCCTTGCACGTGAAGTTACTATTACAATATTTATTCCTTATCTATTACATCATTTATCTCATCATTTATCCATAATCCCGATCATGCTTCATTTTGTTGTATTACATCCTTGCTAGATTTCATCATCTAACATGTACATCCAGGAAATCCAATCTAATCATCCCAATGGCCTCAATCAACATGCCAAACCCTTAGTCCATAATCAATCCTATATTCATGGCATGTACATCATCTAAACATGATTTCTCTCAAGTCAACTTTTATCCTTTATGACACATATTTTATCACCCTTTGTATTTTCAAGATACCTCTTGGGTTCCATTTCATCGAACAATCCTCTTGAGTGAGCATCACTTCCATCATCATCCCTAAGTGATTGGGGCAACTTGCCATTGAAGCTTTATTCCATTCCATCCCATTTTTTATTCTTCTTTAACACAATGCCACTTAGTTGCATTGTATTAAAGAGGGGCAAAATGTAGACACCTAAAATATTCCCTAGGTCGATTCATCATCACCAAACCTATCACCCAATCCTTAATCAACCAAACTCCTTCACTGAGGTCTATGCCCCTTCACATAGTCCTAATTAACCTAAGACATATCTCTTTCACCTAAAGTCCATAACTTAATTAAACAATCATATTTTTTAATTAACCATCCTTTTCCATCTCATCACAATAAATAAATAATTAATTATATATTCCACCTATTATCCATCTCACTCATGTGGCTAAAATAATTAAATAATATTATTATTTAATAAAACCATTATTCTCTCAACACATCCCAAAGTTATACCCTTTTTTAGTGCATATGTCCCTAATTTCTCGCATCCTCACAACTACTTACTATATTTAGTAAGTTAATCCTAGCCATTCACTTTCTAACTATCTTTATCTCCACCCTTCATCCTCTCCTAGATCCTAGGGAATTCCTCTCAACCATCCTCCACCCTTGATCTCACAATTAGATCTCAGCCATCCATTCCTCATTCCCAAAATCTATAAATTCAAGCACTCCATCCCTCATTCTCATCCATTATCATTCAAGCTATGTATATGCTATCAATTTGGTGATATTCAAACAAAGAGAACATCTACATTCCAATACATCAAGGAGCAAATCATTCAACAATAGAAGTTTATGGTAACTTTTGAGTTTATTGCTTGTGTTGTTATTTGTTTTTGCTTTCATTGTTGAGCTCTATCTAAGAATTGTGATAGTTTAGAGAAGAGTCTTTTGTATTGCATTTGGTTCAATTTCAATTTCTAAACTACTCACTCAAAAATTCTACAGACCAAGTCCCCATGAAAGCTTACCAAGAAATAAACTATGGGAAATAATAACAAAGGCACATATAGGGCAAGAAAAAACTTACTAACTAGCAAAATGGAAGTCGACTTAAATAATATTTAGTGCCATAATAAATTCTTAGGTATTTTGTTGATAGGTGGGTTGGGTGGGGGCAGGGGTCCTAGCTCAATTGGCTAAAGCATCTCGTTGTAGACAAGAGGTCATGAGGTTCAATCTCCCCTCGTCCCCGTGGTATTAGAGGGTGTGTCGTGCCAACATCACTGGTCAGATGAAAAAAGTTTACTAGATGCACTATAGTTTAAAGGGGGCTACCTAATTCTTGCAATCTAAAAAAACAACATAGGTGGGTAGGGTGGGTGAAAGAGATATCACAACAAAGCTTAAAACCCTACTAAAAATGATGTAACAATATAAAGAAAATGAAGCATGAGAGTGAAAAGATAAATTAGATCTATAAAATAAGATATAAAATAAAACAAATGCAAATATAATAATGCAAATAATTGAAAAGAAAAACCTTAGGGATAAACTATATTATATAGGATTGAACATGTTCATCAAATTGTAAAGGAAGATATACTTCCCCTATATCTAAGCTGATATAATAAGATGCATACACACAAGTAATAGATAACCTAGATAAATAGCTAAGAGACACATGTATGGATAAATATGTAATTAGTACTATTCTAGGAAAGTAAATGTGAAAGATATGGGTGTTTTGCTCAAATATTGAAGATTGAATAACTTTGATATAGATTCTAGGTTTGACTATCATCATTCTCAAAAATAATGTCTTCATCTATATTCACTTAGAATTTTGTGCTTGATCTCTGCTCTATTTAACATCAAGCCTGTGTCTCTAGGTCACTTCTACAACTACATATTTGTCCTTCTATAATGTAGATCTAATCTCATTCACTTTGTAATCTTGCTCTCCAATGCACTAAATTCACCTTTGTTTGTTCTACTATGAAGACTGACAATATTTATATATGTTTATAGAAGGTTATTAATATGTTGCTAGGGGACATGTTCTTGTAGGTCAAATCCCTAAAAACTCGTGTAAAATATCAAGATTCAAAAGAAAATGCTTATAATGAATATGCTAGTTTTGATTCTTTTTAATGCACCAAATTGAAGTGTTTAGCTATTGATTTACACTTTAAATGCTTATATGATGAGAGAGGATGTGAAAGGATGTGAAATGAATGCCTTTAATTACAAGAGCATACTATCAAATTGTGTAAACATATATTTGGTTGGCTCACAACAACCAACAAAATGGGTGAGTGTTGAACAAAAATGAATTTAAATTTTAGAAATTCAAGGATTGAATTTGTGGATGTGGGGTTGACCTAATACCCATAGAAATGACTTGGGATGACAAAACAATAGTCTATGCAAGAAATATATTTCTAATTAAAGTGGGTGTAACAAATATGGTATGTATGGGAAGATGTGTAGAATTGAATAAGATGCATATACATATATAGTAATGTGTGTGTATAGGGATAAGTGAAAACTAGGGGAATGAGCCTAACTTTACACAAAATTATATCATTTATTAATGCATAGTCCATAGATTTGTGTGCAACAAATGTTGTTTGTAGGGAAGATGTGCATAGATAAATATGTTGCGAATAAATATAAATCAAACATCACACAAAATTTTATCATTTATTAATATATAATTGTATTAAAACATTCTCTTAAATAACACATAACTAAATAGAAAATATCATAAATATACTAATTTCACCGTTAAAAAACTTTTTTAAAAAATTAACATTTTATTTTATTATTATTAAATATTCCTAAATAACTTAAAGATTAAACATTCTCTTAAATAAACACATAACTAAATAGAAAATATCATAAATATACTAATTTCACCATTATATTCAAAAACATTTTTTAAAAAATTAACATTTTATTTTTTTGATTAAATATTTCTAAATAACTTAAAGATTAAATGCAAGTGGTTGCACAAATTTTCGGAAGGTCCCGCTCCTGTGTATGCAACTTATGAACGGGAAGACGGAGGAGGAGGGAAGTTGCATTTCTTGAGGCTTTGCAGCACATGAATAGGTAGGGGAAAAACAAAGAGAGCAAATAACCAAACAAACAGCAGACTACATATTCTTCTTTGGCTGAAGACGATTATTTGCAGTGGGAACGTATAAATTGGGCATGCGATCAGAAGGAAAATGGATGATTATATGCGAGAAATGATGGATCTGAAGACCCTGGTGACTCGATCTCTGGAAAAGAAAGGCATCCTTGCTAAGCTTAGAGTAAACTTCCAAACCCTCACTTTCATGTCCGCCAAATTACTAGTTTCTCTAATTTTTTTTCGGTTTAGAGGCGTTGTCTACTGCATTTGCATTCAATTTTCTTTCGATTCGCAGAGGACCCGTTAATTCTGTACATTTTCATAATCTCCGTATGCTTTTGCATCTTGTCTGTAATTTTCTTGACTTGAGTTTTTAGGTCTCGAAAAATGCGGCAGTATTGGTATGGGTAAATTTCATGTTTGTTTCCGTGGCGTTGGAAAAAATGTGTTTGGAATGAAATGTTCGCGAATTTGGCATTTTATACAGCATTTCGAAGCCCCTAGCCATATATTTGGTGCATTTGTAGTCACCCCTCTTCTGTCTCGAGTAGGATTTTACCTGGTCTGGTTATCTGGGCAACGCCCTCCGGCATGTTGTGACTGCCGTATGTGTGCATTCTCACATTTTAGGTGCAATGGTAAAATTCCGATTATTCCGATCTCTCTCGCAAAGTCAGAACCCATGGACGTACAAATTTGAACACAATACATGAAAAGGCAAAGTGGAAAAATCCCACAGATTCCCACAAGGGGTTTTCAAATACCCACAAGCACGCTGGCCAGATCCGGATCTGAAAAATGACCTTTACATTTACTATTTAACTATAATTTGTCGGATTGGAAGATTCTACTTTGATTTTTTCAAACCATCCTCAAAATTTGGTGAAGAACTATTCTCTTAACTTAGTGAAATCTCCTTAATATATAGCCGTACGCTCATTTGAACTGGACATCTTGCCGTTTTGTTGATGGACAACATTATTTACTATAAAGTTACATTTGCTTGTTTTAGACTCAGGATAATAAAGCTGAAAATAATTGGTTTAATCAAATTGGAAGATTAGAGATTGCACGCCATTAGTTGTGATGAAGCTTTTCTATGCACGCAACCAGTTATTATACCAGATTTTTAATGGAACTGTGTTTACACAGGACTTTCTTCAGTTTTTGACATTTTGCTTTCATTGTATTCAGTGTTGATTTCCAGAGCCCTTTGTGTGTATGGTGTTTTCGTTTCTTTTAATAATAACACATAAAATCTACTTAATTTATTATGGTCTTCATCATAGTTACAAGATTCAGACTCGGTGAAAATTTGGCAAGATAAACAATTCTCTCTCCTGCTCTCCATCTCTCTCTATAGTCTAGAGATTCTCTAACATATATTGCAATAAGATGTCTGTTAGGAATGACAGTACAATCTCTCTTTCACTCTCTCTACCCATGGTATAAAGATTCTCTATGACGTATGTTGCAAGATGTATGCTAGGAAGACAGTACAATCTCCTCTCTCCATGGTATTCTCAATGACATATTTTGCAGTAAGATGTATGTTAGAAATGACAGTACAATCTCTGTGTCTCTCTCTCCCTCTCCATGGTATAGATATACTCTATGGTACATATTGCAGTAAGATCTATGTTAGGAATGACAGTACAATCTCTCTCTTTCTCTGTCTCTGTCTCGGTCTCTTTCTCCATGGTATAGAGATTCTTGATGAGATATTGCAGTAAGATGTATGTTAGGAATGGCAGTACAATCTCTCTCTCTCTCTCTCTCCTCCTTTCCTTCTCTCCTTCTCCATGATAAGAGATTCTCTCTGACATATATTGCAGTAACATGTATGTTAGGAATGACAGTACAATTTCATTGATGTGATGAATGTTGTGCATTTTACTTTACCTGGCCTTTTAATTTTTGTAAAAATCCTGTATTAATTCAATTTTTGCATATGCTAACTCCAGTTCTAATACAAGGGGATTGGTATCAGGCATGGCTAGAGGGGATTTTTCGTCAAAATCTAGGGGAGAAGGGTTGTGCCGTGAGGGCAGAGAGAACACTTCTAAATAAGATAAAATTCTCTCAAGAGAAATTGAGAGATGAAAGATTAAGTCTAAGTTTGCAATTGATATTCATATATGAACAGTGAATATTCATATTTGTGGCTGGCATTCCCCCAGAGTTCTCTACATGCTGTTCTCGATTGGGTGTACACTGTAAATGGAAAAATAGAAAGAGAGTTATTCATCTTATCTGCTGCTTTTGAATGCTGATCTGGATTTGTTTGGAGGAGTCGAAGAAAGATTCATTAGGGAATAATGTATGTCAGTTTTTTTATTTATGGTTTCAGCTGTGTTATAAATCTTTTCAAGGTTAGTGGAACCTAACTTCATATCGGACCATTTGAACTACCATAGTTGTAAATAGATCATTGTGAGTGCAACCAACAAATTCGCCTAAGGTAATTCTCATCTAATTAAGTAAGAAGAACATGCTACCAATAGAAATGTAAGGTGTTTAATAAGAAAAGTGATGAGGTGTAATCAATAGCATTATGCAAACATCCATCATATGAAAAAGCAGAAAGGGGCACACAAGGCAAGATAACAGGACAGAAAGGAGCTGGAACCTAGTCATCACAACCACCAGAAGGAATTTTTGATTTATAATGCTAACAAATAGTTTTGCAACAAACAATGGTCCCAATGTCAATTTCTGAAAGGCCCCACAGATGCTTTGTGACTATCCTTTGAGGCTTCTTCATATTGAAATGGAGGAAGCTCTCTTAAGATCTAAGGGTGGATGCTTTATTGTAGAGGTAAAGAAGTTACAGTTGCAATCTTCAGTGGTGATGGGGCACTATCTGACTGTTATATTAACTCTACCAATATGTGTTGTAGTGACAGGGCTTCTGACATGCCCTTTATGAAATCTACGTAGTGAACCGCATAATCAATTCAAGGACCAATATTTATAGGAGAATCATGTGAGTAGTGGTTTAATCTTTTGCCGCCATCTCTTTGGAACATGGCTAAGCTCCTATTGACTCTACCAATAAAGAGTTCCTACAATGCATGGAGAGGCAGCAGTATTGCCTCTAGCTTTCATAATAAAATGTGCACTTGAATATTGAATGTTCCTTAGGTATAACATCCTAGAGACAGCTGACCATGCAAATCCTGTCCTCCTGAGGGATCTGCTTATCCCTTTTTCTTGCAGATGATGTGAATATCCTATAAATGGCAAAGGAGTAATCTAAGAGCTTTTTAGTTATGGTATTGTAGAAAATCGAGAGAATGGCAATTTGAAATCTAAAAATCATTGTGGGTTTATGAGCTTGAAATTTGCAAGTAATTCTTAACATAGAAGGTCATCTTTGGACTAAGAGGCTGAAGTGAGGAGAGCTCTCAGCTAAGTTGTAATGTCCCCTTTTCGAAATGAAGCCAAGTTGAAACCCAAATGCCCATTATTTGTTTCCTGTGGGCCTTGGGGTTTTTGCACAAGGAAAATGGGAGTATAATAATGACTCAAGAGGATCATAATGTCATAGAAGGGCTACTTTAGTGTTGTTATAAAATGTAATTATAATAAGAATGGCCTCAAGTAAAGTGAAACTATAAAATAAGGTCTCTTATAATTAAAGTTTATATTTTCTGATTTCTACACCTGGATGGAGCATCGGACTTTGGTTCAATTTAACATGAGGACAAAAACCCTCTAGGTTTGGAATGGGAGAATGAAAATCCACAATTCCATAGAGTGATTTCCCATTGTGCAGATTTGTTCAGTTTTCATTTGGTAATCAAGATATATATTTCTAGATTTCGGTGCCACTATCTAGGGTTCCAAACTTTCAAGCGGGCGACTTGAAGGATTGTGGCAAGTTGTAATTGGTTTATAACAGGTTTCAAGGTAGATTTATGCTTAAAATCAGCACAGCCAGTTTAGGGTTCCAGCTGCTCCATTCTTCGGAAAGTTTGTGGCAGTTTTAGGTCTGTTTAGGACAGATTGGAGGGCAAAGTCAGGTTGGAAAACAGTGCCAACACTTAGGGTTAAATTGCTGCAATGATATTAGAGTTTGATGCATCCAAGATTTGGATAGAGCGCCATCCATTTAAGGACAGTTCGCTGCTGGACAACCTAAGAGAATTTTATAGTTTTTGAAGGCAAAATTAAGGACAGAACTATTGCTAAAACAGCACCATATTTGAAGGAGAAATTGCAATTTTCTGTGGTAAGAAATTGCAGCTCTTGGAGGCATCTTGAATTACCATTCTTTGTTGGTTAGGTTTTGGTAAATTTGTGTAAATAAATTTTTTAGAAAGGGGATATTACATAAGTCATTTGAATAAACTGTTGGTGATTGTTTTTCCCAATCATCTTATAAATTTTATTGAATGGTGGCAATGTTTTTGGTCATGAAGATTTGGAATTCATGCTTAGAAATTGGTAAATGTTCAGATTGATAACAAAAATGCAGTGTACCTCGAGGACGCGTCCCCCCCTAAAATCCTGAGCGTTCCCGGAACGGGGATGTCCTCGGGACGTGGGGACGGTGTTCCCAAGTTTCCAGTGGCGCCACCAGTTTTGGTGGCTCGCGGCCAAGGACGAGGGGACGTCCCGATGTCCCTGGGACGCTGAGGGGGACGCCTGTGCATCCCTTGAGCGTCCCAGGGATGCCTAGGTGTCCCCCATGGCGGAAATTTAAATCACATGGTTTAGAAAATATTAACACATTTTTTTATTATTTGACATTTTGATTGTGTACTTGTTTTGATATCATGCTACTCATTATAATCATCTTTATGATTAGATATTTTTGATATCATATAATAGAAATCTTCCATTTGCTGATTCGACAATTGTAGTATTGAGTATTCTAATTTCTAATTAGTAATTCGATATTGAAAACTTCAATGTTCAATGTTCAAGTATTTACTATTTAGTATTTCAATTTGGTATTTGCAATTTTGCTATTTTACTTCTTAATAGTCTTATACATCTTTTCATAACTAGTATTTTAAGTACCATATGTATAATATATAGTGTATACACCCCCCGCCCCCCCGCCGTCCCCAAATTGAGGCCCCTTTTTTCCCCCGTCCCGGAAACCTGTCCCCCTGTTCCGGCGTCCCCCCATCCCCGATGGTGGTGTAACATAGCAGAAATGATATCTAGTGTCAAGAATTAGTTTATACCACTTTCAAACAAATTCTTGATATAAGCCTGTAAAGTGCAAGGCTGATATTTTTCCTTCTGTCACCTATTTTGATGTTGATTTAAATTTTTTATCTCTAATATCTTTTTTTTGGATAATATTAGAGAGGGCTCTATTGGGGCCCTCACCCAAAGCATGGAGAATCTGATTACAAACAAAATGTTCAAATTTGTTCAGATGATAATCAAGATATATCTTTCTAGATTTCAGTGCCGCCATCTAGGGTTTCATGTGGGCTACTTGGTGAAGGATTGTGCCAAGTTTTAATTGTTTTATAACAGATTTAAAGGCATATTTATGCTTAAAATCAGCACAGTCAGTTTGTGGTTTCAGCCACTCCATTCTTGAGAGAGTTCGTGGCAGTTTTAGGTCCGTTTAGGACAGATTAGAGGGCAAAGTCAGGTTGGAAAACAGATCCTACACTTGGAGTTAAATTGCTGCAATTATATTAGAGTTTGAGGCATCCAAGATTGGGATAGAGTGCCATCCATTTAAGGACAATTCACTGCCGGACAACCTAAGAGAATTTTATAGTTTTTGAAGGAAAAATTAAGGACAAAATTATTGCTAAAACAACATATTTGAAGGAGAAATTTCTGTTTTCTGTGGTAAGAAATTGCAGCCCTTGGAGGTATTTTGAATTACCATTCCTTTCTGGTTAGGTTTTCGTGAATTTGTGTAAATAATTTTTTTAGAAAGGGGATATTAAAGAAGTCATTTGAATAAACTGCTGGTGATTGTTTTTCCCAATCATCTTATAAATTTTATCAAATGGTGGGAATGTTTTTGGTCATGAAGATTTGGATTTCTTGCTTAGAAATCAGTAAATGTTCAGATTGAAAACTGAAATGATACCTAGTGTCAAGAATGAGTTTATACCACTTTCAAACAAATTCTTGATATAAGCCTATAAAGTGCAAGGGTGATATGTTTCCTTCTGTTACCTATTTTGATGTTGATTTTAAATTTTGATCTCAAATATTATTTTTGGATAATATTAGACAGGGTTCTATTGGAGCCCTCACACAAAGCATTGAGAATCTGATTACAAACAAAATGGTCATACTGACGCAGCCATAAACTAAAGGATGCCAACAACCATACCCCTTAGAAACAACCTCAAAAACACAATGACATAAAGCCACAACCAAAAGTATGGCCTACCTACATTTTGAATGGGATCTCAGAACTTGAGAGGAGTCTCTTTGTAATTTTTGTATGAAACTGACTTAAACTTCCTTCTCGGGAGAATCTCCATCTAGTGCATGAGGCACACTTTGACAATTTCCTAACCGAAAGGTAGAGCTTGCAAGTGGAGGCTGCAAAACAAACTGTAGAATAGGAGGAGGAGCAGATAAAGAAGCCTCAGCAGGCAAGTTTGGACAATATTTTGGTAAAGCAACCAACATATGCAACAACTGCAAATCCTGAGAAGAAGCCTTAGGCAAAGTAGATGAAGGTTACACAGCCTCATGACTCAAAGAGGGTGAAGACATATGTAGGATGGGAAAGAGCATCTATTTTCATAGAAGAGCCAAAAGGTATCGGGAGAGTTACCAGATCTCTAAACAAGAATCAATCCAAAACTATAAGAGGATATAAGGTAGTGTAACCCAAACTGGAAGTGTTGAGAAGGACTCTATTAGAGGATTGAAAGCTCCATAAGCAAAATAGAATGTCCCCAAAACCTTCTCAAGAATATTTGCTCTATCAATTGTGGATTCACGAGAAATTACAAAAAGATCCTTGAGTGTAGTGGCAAACATTGATAGAATTTGAAAAAAAGAACTTCTAATTCAATGACACCCACAAACAAAGATTTGGCAATCTAGGCTAAAGTGTAGTAAACTTGCAAGTCAATCCCTTTTGTGCATAGTGAGCTTCTTCATTCAAGCATCATCACCTAACATCAACATAGGGATTTCCTTGGAGTAGGAAATTGCACATGTAGTTGATTGTACAGTATCAAAACCCTTTCTCTCCATGACAGTGCCAACAATAGTTGCGAAAGAGTGTTGCTTGAGAGGTGAACCTAGGCCCAAGGATGCATTTACATTCTTAGATACTTTAGCTGCCTCTACTACAATAGGGCCCTTTTCGTCCAACAAACCTTTGTCAGAAGCTATGTCACAAGGAAGATGTGAGCCAAACTAGGGAAATGAAACCTAGGAGCAACTCTAGGCAAAACAACAACACCGACCTTGCATGGGGTAATAATGTTAGAATTTGTAAGATCATTAACCCATATACTTTATGTGAGAGAAATAAATTACAAACTGTAAACACAAATAAATTTACACATAGAGTTTCCGAGAGCCACCTTGCATGGGGTAATAATGTTAGAATTTGTAAGATCATTAACCCATAAACTTTATGTGAGAGAAATAAATTACAATCTGTAAATACATAAATAAATTTACACAGAGTTTCCGAGAGATGTGCAAATGCCAGAAAGACAAAGTTGCATTAGGAGGTCATGAGAGAAATTGCTGAATCAACATTCAAGGAAGGAAAGAGAGCTACAATATACAACCTTATAGTTTTCAAATTCAATGAGGATGAGGGTAAGGTATAAAACCAAAAAGCAAGGGATTGCTTATCTAAGTTTTCAAATGTGTGAGGATAAGGAAAATGTGCAACTCATTATCCAATTCTAATTAATTGAACTTAATAAATAAGTCGAGAGTAATACTTAAGATAAAATATAACCAAAGTAAATGAAATATTACACTAACACCTCTCTTAAGTGAAACTTAAAAGGCAAACAAAAAGTGGGTCTCAACAAGAAGCTTTGATGAGGCATCCATTTACACAAAGACTCTCATAAACGAGGAAAAAGAGAAAACTCATAGGAAAACTCCTATCCAAAAGGGAGAAAAGACTAGGAAGCCCCCTAGAAGAGGACACTTATTGCATCCCTCCAAAGTAGAGAGAGTAAAACAAAGGACTAGGGAGCCCCTTAGAAGACGAAACTTGTTGCATCCCAAGCAAAGCTTGGAAATGAAGGAAATTGTTTTTAATGAAGGTTTTGGTGAAGATGTCTATGATTTGCTTTGATCTCTAACAATACTGAAGATCAATGATGTATGTGATCATGAATCAACTCCCAAATGTAGTGCATGTGTATCTCAATGTGTTTGGTCTGTTGGTGATGGATAGGATTCTTTTAGATCTTTATTACACTTTGGTTATCACAAAAGATGACTAAAGGCTTTTGGAATTGTATTCCAAATTTTGTTAGAATATTTTAAAGACAAAAGGCCTCAATGGCAGCATTAAATGCTCCTCGATACTCAATCTCTGTAGATGAAAGAGCAATCGTAGATTGCTTCTTGCTCGACCAACAAACTAAATGAGAACCAAGTGAGAAACAATATACTGAAGTAGACTCATGACCTTGAGAATTGCTTTCCCATTTTGAATGTCCCACCAAGTCAATATTCGCACCCACTATATGTTGAATCTCATAATTGTGAGTGCCTTGCATGTGGCAGAGTATCTGCTTGGTTGCTTTCAAATTTATCTCGTGGCTCTTGCATGAATTGAGAGACCATGCCCATGGCATATGAAATGGCAAGCCTCATGTGAGTCAAGAATATGAGACTTCTAACTAATTGGTGATACAAAGTAGCATCCACCAAGTTTGACCCTTGATAGAAATGGAGTTGGTGCAAGATTACAATTTGGCTTGCAAAATTTGGAGAGTATATCTAGAGTGTACTTGGGCCATCCAATGAAGATACTTGAAGATGATGGAGTGATTTCAATCCCCAAGAAGTAATGTAGAATCCCCAAGTTTGACATAAAAAAATGACAGTGAAGAGTAATTTTCATTGCTTAGATGGTGGATGAGTGACTCCTTGTGATCAACAAGTCATCAACATATAGTACTAGAAATGTGAGGGTGTCATCCTGTTGCGGAATGCATATGTTTGGATTGAAGAGGCATCAAGTGAACCCAATTGATAGAAGGAAGGGGTCCATCTTGGCACACTAGGCTCGAGGTTTTGTTTGAGGCCATATAAAGACTTTCAAAGTTGGCAAACAAGTGAGGAATCTTGAATGAACCCTTGTGGTTGCTCCATGTAAATTTCCTTTTAAGGGTCACCACGAAGAAGTGCACTTTTCACATCCATCTAATGAACTACCCAATGGTGGGCTGCAACTAGCAAGAACAAGGATATAATTCATTTTGGCAATTGGCACAAAAGTCTTAGAGTAGTCAATCTCAAGAACCAGGGATAATTTTTTGGTGACCAAGTGAGCCTTATGCTTGTCGACCGATCCATTTATTGCAAATTTTGTTCAATAAATCCACTTGCATTGAACAAGTTTCTTTCCCTTAGGAAGGGGAACTAAATCTCAAGTATGGTTGCTTTCTAAGAAACTTAACTCTAATTGCATGACAATATCCCACTCAAGGATACCAAAAGCTCTGCAAAAGGATTGTGGATCTGAAGCTAAGGCAATGAAGAGATGTGGAGCTCACTGAAATTATGATTGTGCTCTTTTGTTATTTGAGACATCCCCAGCCTAGTCACCTATTGAATGTAGTGTTTGATTAGCTCAAAGAGGTTGAATGGTTGTAGAGTTTGAAGAATCTAGAGTTTCCTTTGAGTGATGAATAGGTGTGGAAAGTGCTAACTCTACATCATTGTTGTCGTCATTAGAAATGGAGTAAGAAGACTCCTCATCAATACCAAGAGGATTAAAATTCTTTGAAGAACTATCATTATGCTGTAGTGTCTCCAAAGTGATGAAGGATGGAGAAGTGATAGGAGAGTTCTCAAAACGAATACTTATCTCAATAAATAGCTCATGAGTGGTTGAATGGAGAACCCTATAGCCTTTGACACCATCTTGGTACCCAACAAATATGCAAGGCTTGCTTTGCGGATCCATGGCCTTGCATTTCTTTGTTGGAATGTAGGCCCATGTTTGAGAACCAAACACTTGGAAGTGTTTCACTATGAGTTTTTGATTGGGCCAAGTTTGAAAAGGAGTTACGTCATTCATAGCTTAGTGAGGAACCTAGTTTTGGATATAACTCACACAATTGATGACTTCTCCCCAATATTGAGGTGCTAATGATTTGGAGTGTATCATACAATTGCCCATCTTTTTCAAGGGCCTATTCTTGCATTTTGTGACACCATTTGGTGAGGATTGTATGGAACCATGTGCTGCAAGGCAATTCAATACCATTTGAAGCACAAAATTGTTCAAACCTATGGTTAACATATTCACCCCCATTATCTGTGCACAAAATTTTGGTGGCCTTCCTTGATTGTTTCTTTGCAATTGCTGGGAAATCTTGAAAGCACTTAAATACTTAAGATTTTTGTTTGAAAAAGTAAACCCAAGTGTGTTTGCAAAGATCATCAATAAAAGTTAAGACATATCGAGCCCTACTAAAAGATGGATGTGTCAATGGCCTTGCTAAGTCATTGTGAACAAACTTTGGACGTTGCATGACTCTCCATGCTTTATCCTTATCATATTTCTCTTTAGGATGTTTATCATGAATGCATCCTTGGCAAACTCCATCAGAAAATCAAATAGAAAGCAATCTTGGAACCATGTTTTGTTGATTGAGTTGTTGTAGGTAGTGATAGTTCAAATGACCAAACCATTGATGCTCCAATCAACACACTTCATCTAAGTTATTGAGCAATGTTGTTGAAGGAGATTTAGAAACAAAACGAGAAAAGTGAGAGTCTTGATAGGTGATCTACTTTTCCCTTGGCATATTTTGAACCACTATGCATTTCACTAATTACCACAGAGTTTGGAGTGAACTCAACTCGCTTGCCAGTGCTAGTGTGGGTGAGTTGATAAATGAACATGAGATTAGTTGACAAAGATGGTATGTAAAGAACATCTTGAAATGTTCCTTTGCCCACGTCAACAAAACCTCTTCCATGCACTTCAATAAGAGTGTCATCCCCATTAATATGGTTGGCATAGAACATGGCTCTAAGGAGATGAAACCATCTTGTGACAAATACACCATGTGGTGTGAAGCCCCCAAGTCAATGATCTAGGAATTTGGTTGTGAAGCAACTTTAATTAGGGCCTTGCACTTTCCTTTTCCCCTTACTTGATATGTATCCTTAGAAGACCCTTTTTATGAACCTTGTTTGATTGATTTAGACACCTTGATATTGTTCTTTCTAGAAGACGAGTTAGTTGATCTATCTGTTTCTTTATATATTTGTTTTCATCATGTCCAGGCCTTTTACAATAGACACATTTGACCTTCTCCTTCTTAGACTTATCACCTTCAGAAGAAGAGGTCTCATTAGTTGAATTTGAGGTAGTGAGCTTTTGTTCTTTCTTATTCTCTCCTTGGTTCTTTTGTTACTTGTCTTGTGTGCTTAACCTTTTTTTTTTTGTGACTTGATTTGCAGTCGAGGCATGTAGCTTTGAGGGTTTGATTGTACCCATATGGACCAGTTTGGCTTGCTCCTTAGTGAGTTCTATAGCAAAATCATCAAGAGAAGGCATTTTGTAGGTGGAACTTAAGGCACATTTTGTGGCATGAAATGTAGAGACAAATACAAAATAATTCAACCAAGTGTAGAGAGAGTACTTAAGAGAAGTCGTGTGTTTTTCTTCTCTGTCTCGCTTTGTTTTAACTGCAATATGATGGCCTTGAGCTTTGTGAAGATGTTTTGAATTGTCTCAAAATCCCTATGAGTTCATGCTCCAATTGATGACCCTTCAATTCATCTTGCTTACCAAAGAGGCTTTCCAAAGTGGACCAAACCTTGTTTGGAGTAGTGGCATATTCAATGTGAATGAGTAAGTCAAGAGACACAAACATGCATAAAGTACCATATGCTTTATCCAACTTATTAAACCATTTTGGCTTTTCTCCAATTAATGTAGGTTCTATCTCAAGTTTCCATTGTAACCCTATGTAGCCCTTGTTTTTTTAGATAAATTGTTATTTTGGATTTCCATTCAAAATAGTTATATGGTGTGAGGACTTGAATTGTTAATTTATCCATTAATACATAAAATTGTAGTTGTTGTTGTTTGTCGTGCAAATAAGAGAACACTAAATGCAAGAAATAAGGCACACAAGAAACCTCCCCTTTTTTACTAGTTTTAGAATTTCACATAGAAATCAGAAAACTGGCACTTTATACTTAGTGTGATTTCAAAATTTTTACTAGATTACAAGTTTCAGAGCCCAAAAATGGCCAAAATATTGACTTTCAGTACTGTTAATGAATGGTAGCTTAGGTCAGATATAAACGATGATTGCTATAAGCATCATCATCGTTTATATAAGATCAAATACTCTTCATGTTTAATATTTCTTGAAATAAGTAAATAATCGAATTTATAAAGCATGTATAAAATCGAAGTTATCTAAATGATGTTCAGAATTCGCATTGATTAAAATTCGGAATTCTTGTAATACATCCGCCATGCGTAAGGGTGTGTTTATACGCTAAGTTTGTTTAAACCGAATGATCATCGGTTGTGAGAGAAACCTGCGCCCAAAGGGACACGTCCCTTGAGCGGACGTGTCTCCACGTGTGGAGACACGTCCTCTCAAGAGACGCATCCCTTGGAGGCGGGTCTCCTTACATACAAAAGATGATTCCAATCTTAATATGCAGACATCGAAATCATTAATCTTCTGCAATCAGCACATTCAGTATAAATCTGGAAATCGAAAATCTGTCTTAGAATTTTAGTAGAATTCTGGAAACTTAGAATCTCTTTAGAACCCTTAGTCTCTCAATTTTGATAGAAGATTTGATTACATTTACATGGTATCAGAGCCACGTTGTGTGAATCCAAATCAAATCTAAATATCAAATTGCTCAAGAAAATTCGTAATTTTTCTAGAATCTAATTCACTTCACATTCTTCATAATGTCAAGTATGATCAGATTTGAAGATCGTCTTGCAGGAGCAGACAATTTCACATCATGGAAATTTAGAATCATGATGATCCTTAGAGAGAATAAGCTAGATTCACTTGTGAGAGAAAATATGAAGGAAACAAAGTCTGAACCTGAGAAAACTCAATGGATAGAAAACAATGAAAAGGCCATGAAAATCCTAGTAGATGCAGTTAGGGATCATATAGTGCCCATCCTAGCAAAACATGAAACTGCATACCATATGTACAAATCTCTTGAGAGTACTTATGAGATCAACAACACCTGCAGGACTCTTGCATTAAAAAGGCAAATCAACAATGCTCAAATAAACAAAGGAGAGTCCATTAATGCATACTTCATGAGGATTATTGAACTAAGGGATCAATTATCCACAATTGGATATCAGATTGATAGCAAAGAGTTAACTCTAATTGCACTAGGAGGCCTACCAAACTCATGGGAGTCATTTGTTCAAGGAATAAGTGCAAGATCTAAACTCCCTAAGTTTGACAGGCTAAGAACTGACTGCCTTCAAGAAGAAACAAGACTCTCCTCAAAAGAAAACAAACAGAAAAACATAGATGAAGACATTCATGTACTCAACACATCATCTAATAAAAGGAATAAGAAAAACTCCTACAAGAAAGGATCTTTTAAAAGAAAGAGAAATTCCAATGGAAAGGGATCTTCTAAAAGGAAAGACATCTCTCAAGTGCAATGCTTTAGATGTGATCAATATGGCCACTATGCAATGAAGTGCCCTGGCAGATCAAAGCAACAAGCATCTTTTGCCAAAGTAGGAAAGACAAATTCAGATCATGAATCTGAGAACTTTGTGTTCTATTCAGCATTATCTAATCAAGTATCTAACAATATCAACAACTGGGTGATTGATAGTGGTTCTTCGAGGCACATCACAGGGTTTAGAGAACACTTAGACACTATGACTGAAGAGTCTGATGAAGATGTCACAATTGGGGATGACTCTACACATCAAGTAAAAGGGGTTGGAACTTGTTCCATCACATTGAAATCTGGTCTCTCCCTTCAACTCACTGGAGTCTTATTTGTACCTGGAATAAAGAGGAATCTAATATCCATCTCTGCCCTTGAAGACAATGGATATAGGGTTACATTTATGGATGGAAAAGTTCTAGCATGGCCTAAAAACTCAACTATCAAGAAAGCCCAAATCATAGGTGTAAGACAAGGATACCTTTACAAACTTTGCACTGAAGTTAAACAAGCCCTTACCCTTGACATCTTTGAGTCAACTGAGATTTGGCATAGAAGATTAGGACACCTTCATTTCCGTGCCCTACCTTCTATGGAAAAACTTGTAACAGGCTTACCTAAGTTAAAACCATCTCATGAAGGAAATTGTAAAGGTTGTGCCTTAGGAAAGAATACAAAGGGATCCTTTCCCATTAGTTTGAGCAAAACCCTAAATGTGTTAGATCTGGTTCACTCCGACTTATGTGGACCCATGTCTATACCTTCTAAAGCAGGATTTCTATACTATGTCATATTTATAGATGACTTCTCTAGGAAAACTTGGATCTATTTCCTTAAGTGTAAAGAGTCAATAGAAATCCTCAAAAGGTTCAAAGAGTTCAAAGCACTTACAGAAAACTTCTCCGGGAAGAAAATAAAAACCTTAAGGACAGACAATGGGAAAGAATACACCTCTGAAATTTTTAAGGAATTCTACATGAGTGCTGGAATTAAGAGGGAGTTCACAGTGGCCTACAACCCTCAACAAAATGGGGTTGCTGAAAGAAAAAATAGAACCATTGTAGAAGCTGCCAAAGCAATGTTGCTTGACCAAAACATTGAAACCTCTTTCTGGGCAGAAGCCTCTAGGACTGCTGTCTACATCCAAAATAGATGTCCTCATTCTCATCTTGACAACAAAACTCCTGAAGAAGCCTTCACTGGCATAAAACCTGACATTAGTCACTTTAGGATTTTTGGTTGTCCCGTCTATATTCATGTGCCCAAGGAGAAGAGATTCAAACTTGAACCTTCCGGAAAGAAAGGGATATTTATGGGATATAGTGAAACCTCCAAGGCCTTCAGGATATTCATACCCGGGCAGAATCAAATTGAATTGAGCAGAGATGTCATCTTTGAAGAAGACATTGCATTCAAGAGGGCAAGAAGTTCTAGTGAGATGAAACCTATTCCCCTAGAGTACCTGAAATGGAACCTGCTCCTGAGATTCAGAGGGAGCATCCTGAGGAAATGCCACATGAACTTCCTTCTACTTCAAATGAGAATACATGACAACGGCAGAAAGAGACCACTTTGGGCCAAGAAGATGATCAAAGAAGCAGAGGATCATGCAGCACCCAAAGGAACGTTCAGGGAGAGTAAAAGACCCAAACGTTTCTCTAGCTATGTTGCTCTAATGAACAACATCATAAACTCAGAACCTATCAGTGTTACAGAAGCTTTCCGACATCAAGCATGGAAGGATGCAATGACAGAGGAATATCAGTCTATTCTAAAGAATGATGTATGGGATATAGTGCCTAGACCAAAAGAGAAATCTGTTGTCTCTTCCAAATGGCTCTTCAAAATCAAGCATGCTGCTGATGGCAGTATAGAAAAACATAAAGCATGTTTTGTGGCAAGAGGTTTTTCTCAAAAGGAAGGCATTGATTACGAAGAAACATTTGCACCTGTTGCCCGTTACACATCAGTGAGAGCAGTGTTAGCCATTGCAGCAGCTAAAGGTTGGAAGACCCATCAAATGGATGTGAAAACTGCCTTCCTGAATGGAACCATTGAAGAAGAAGTCTATTTGGAACAGCCTGAAGGTTTTGTGATACATAAACCTGACTCACATGTATGCAGACTGAAGAAAGCCCTCTATGGACTTAAACAGGCTCCCAGGGTCTGGTATGAAAGAATTGACAGCTATCTCTTGGGATTAGGATTTTCCAAGAATGATGCTGACTCCAATCTCTACTTCAAGGTAATTAAAGGTGATATGCTAATAATTATTTTATATGTTGATGACCTGCTGATAACAGGAGAAGATCACCTCATTGCTCAAGGGAAGCAGGATCTAATTTCTGAATTTGACATGAAAGACTTGGGCATTCTACACTACTTCCTAGGTTTAGAAGTATGGCAGAAATCAGAGGGCATTATACTAAACCAAGGGAAGTATACTATTGATATTCTGAAGAAATTTGGAATGTTGGACTGTAGACCGATGTCTACACCTATGGAAACCAACCTTCACAAATTGAAAGAAGCAACAAAATCCAAGTGTGCAGATCCAACCCTTCAGACAGATGATTGGATCCTTGATGTATCTGGTCAACACCAGACCTGATATTTGCTATGTAGTGAATGTTCTCAGCCAGTTCATGTGTGAGCCAAAGGAAATTCACTTAATGGCTGTGAAACATATTTTGAGATATCTTCAAGGCACTATTGGATATGGTCTTCTTTACAAGAATGATCAACTAGATCTACATGGGTACTCGATTTAGATTGGGCTGGAAGTATAACGATCGGAAAAGCACATCAGGATGTTGCTTCAGTTTAGGATCAGCTATGATCTCCTGGATTTGCAGAAAACAATCTTCAGTTGCACAGAGCTCAACGAAGCTGAATACATTGCAGCCTCAATGGGAGCAAGAGAAGCAGTTTGGCTTCGTAAATTGCTTGTGGGACTCTTTGGTGAGCCCTTGAATCCTACAATTATTCATTGTGATAATCAGAGTTGCATCAAACTCTCTGTAAATCCTGTCTTTCATGATAGATCTAAGCACATTGAGATCCCCTATCATTATGTAAGAGATATGGTGGAAAGGAAAGTGATTCAGTTGGAGTATATTAGTACAAATGATCAAACTGCAGACATTCTCACCAAGCCTCTCTCCCGAATCAAGGTAGAGCACTTCAGGAAGAAACTTGGTATGGTTGAAATGTAATTTGTTATTTATGTTTGAAATTCAAATTGTTTATCAAATTGTACTAATATATAAAGATGTTTAAATGTGTAAACTCTTTTGTCATGTGTGTGACTCCATGACTTTATGGGCCTACTCCCCCTGTGTACATTATTGAAAGGTGACGATCTTTCTAATAATGAACACTTGTATTTGACATTGTAAAGTGACGACTCTACAATGATAAACTATCATGATAGATATCATGTGACTTGATATCTGTGGACATGTCATGATAGTATCTCTTAGACACTTTGATGGATATCATGGGACTTGATATCATCTGAAGATCATTGTGATCTTTAAGAGATAATCATGGTGGATATTTATATCCGTGGATATGCCATGAATTATGGTAGAAATCATGTGACTTGATGTCAGTGCACATACCATAATGAAGATGAGTTATGAAGAATGTCATGTGACTTGACAACTTTGAGAAAACATTCCTTATCTTCGATATCACGTGTAAAGGTGATATCCCCACTTATTTGATTTGAAATATCTTCCCTAGCTAAGAGGGAGTGTTAATGAATGGTAGCTTAGGTCAGATATAAACGATGATTGCTATAAGCATCATCATCGTTTATATAAGATCAAATACTCTTCATGTTTAATATTTCTTGAAATAAGTAAATAATCGAATTTATAAAGCATGTATAAAATTGAAGTTATCTAAATGATGTTCAGAATTCGCATTGATTAAAATTCAGAATTCTTGTAATACATCCGCCATGCGTAAGGGTGTGTTTATACGCTAAGTTTGTTTAAACCGAATGATCATCGGTTGTGAGAGAAACCCGCGCCCAAAGGGACACGTCCCTTGAGCGGACGTGTCTCCACGTGTGGAGACACGTCCTCTCAAGAGACACATCCCTTGGAGGCGGGTCTCCTTACATACAAAAGATGATTCCAATCTTAATATGCAGACATCGAAATCATTAATCTTCTGCAATCAGCACATTCAGTATAAATCTGGAAATCGAAAATCTGTCTTAGAATTTTAGTAGAATTCTGGAAACTTAGAATCTCTTTAGAACCCTTAGTCTCTCAATTTTGATAGAAGATTTGATTACATTTACAAGTACAAATGAAATAAGTCTGGAAAAATGATATGTATAGATGTGCAGTGCTCTTCAATAGCTTTCCAAAGCCTATTCATTTGCAAAAAACAAAGATCCGAAGTGAAAGTTATGGCCTGTTGAATGTATGAGCGACAAACAGCTTCAACATCCAATTTCTAGACAAAGAAGGGATTATTTTTGATCAAAACCAGTATGGCTGCAAAGTGCTTGCCACTGGCTTTCCGTCACCCATTTGTTGGTGAAATTTTGATTTCTAGACTGAAAGTTATGCCTTGTCGGAAAAAATACACTCCTACAAGCACAATTTTTTTAAAAATTCTACATACTGAAAATTCCAATTACAATGATTAATTTTCTAATGCTTGGGAAACATTAAATTAATCACACAAATCATTGAGAATTTAAATTACAGAAAAGAATACAATTATGCAACAAGTTACACCTTGAAATCTACTTTGCATTTCTTCGAAAGCTTACAAGGAAACCTCCACAATTGATGACTCATAGTTGCATATAATTATTACATTATATTGAGTTATTAAACTACTATCTTGTATCTCTCTTTATACTATTCAGCTAAAAAATTTAATCTTCTAAGAATAGTATTCTTATCTCACATAGGAGATGGCTTGGAGTAAGTCTAAATCATAAGCGCTTATCTGCACTTTATTAGACATAATTAACAAACAAAATATTCACTTTATCACTTAAGTGAATTACAAAATAGAAATAATTTGAACTACATGCATGTTCACATTGAACTTGTGTAAAAGTTTCGAATTGGGCTAAAAACTCAACACAAAAAGCACAAAAAAACCTCCTTGGCTAGGAGGTGGCACTCCAATGACCATTGGGTGGTGCTACTAGTGGTATGTGGTGGGTTGGTGGATTGTGAGTGGCAGTTTACTAATGGTTAAGGAAACCATTGGTGGTTTTGCCTGGATCTGTTAGCCGCTAAGGAAATCACTATTGCTAGTTCGACTGCAAGGGAGTGGTGGGCAGTGCTAGGTGTTGATTGTTGTGGGGTGGTGCCTTTGGGCGCTACTACAATATTGGTGGGAGCTCGCCTTAACAATTTTTATTTTTATTTTAATTTCTGACTGGAGGGTATAATCTATGCAAGGTCATATGACTTTGGTGGGCAACAAGAAATTGCCAAAAGATTTCTTTGTACCAAAATTGACAAATTATATATCAAAATAGGGGCCATTGGGTTTTTTGGATGCAATGGTGAGCTCTTTTTAGCCTAAAAATGATGCTAGATTCAAGCTTCAAACCCCCAAATTCACAAAATGAGTTTTTGATCTTCTCTTTGGCTTTGGTGAAATGAAAGTCAAATCTGAGTTTCTCGACCTTTCTAGATGCTATGGAATAGCTGAAAATGGCACCAAAATGACCAAAAAGCCTGCAATCATTTGAATTTGAAGAAAACACATGCAAACCCAGAGTTTTTAATAGATTTTTGTAAACCTATTTTGATTCTCAAGATCGTCAGAGGACACAAGAGAAGAGCATATGGGTATTTAGGATAACTTACAAAATAGAAAATTCCAAATCTTTCAATTAGAAAAATCTAAAACATGAACTCTCAAAAATAAGGCTATGTGAGAGAAATAAATTACAAATTGCAAATGCGTAAATAAATTTACGGATAGAGTTTCTGAGAGATGCACAAATGCCAGAAAGACAAATCTAAATTAGGAGCTCGCCGAGAGAAGCTGTTGAATCAACATTCAAGGAAGGAAAGAGAACTACAATATATAGCTTTATGGTTTCCAAATCCAATGAGGATGAGGATAAGGCATAAAACCAAAAAGGAAGGGATTGCTTATCCAAGTTTCCAAATTTGTGAGGATAAGGAAAAAACATAATACCATGAATGTGCAACTCATTATCCTATCCTAATTAAGCGAATTTAACAAATAAGTGTATTATAATACTGGGGATAAAATATATCAAAAGTAAATGAAATATTACACTAACAATAGGGGCTGCTGCACCCAGCCAATCACTAGAGAGAACAGAGAATGCTTTGGAAACAAGAGCAATGAAGTGGTTAGCAGTCTGCAGCAAAACTGTCTCACCAGAAGCAATCCTTCAACCACTTTAGCACCCAGATCCGACACAGTGAATTCCAATAACCCCCGCTGTGCAGAAGCAGAAAAAGGACCTGCAGCAGCAATATTAGAAGAAACACAAGGGTTTGCTGCTGGAGCAGAAGCAGGCTCCATTTTCCAGTAATAATCCCACTTTGGATGATAGTTACACTCATTCATCAATTCTGTACTCTAATCTTGGTATAGTAGAAATTTTCCATTTGTTTCATGTCCTATTCCTTAAACATTTGTTTATTGCCTTTTTTTCTGTTTTTAGGTTTGCTTTAAAAAATGTTTAACAATATCTTTTTGATTTTTCTTCCTTCCATATGAAGATTGAATGCATGAGCATACAAATGATATGTACATTCTTAATTCTCTTCTTCATCTGACCAAACATATTAACTAATCTTCCTAACTGGTTCCCAACATTTTGATATTAAGGAAGTTTCAGTTTTCATCCAAACAAGGATGGTCAAGGAGTCTTTATTTTAAGATTGAATCCTGCTGTCCTGTGCCTTGTATGTGAATCTGCTCCTGGCTTGAAATAAGGTTCATAGTCAACTTTTTGCTTTCGACTTGTTACTTGCAGAAACCACTGTGAAGTACCCCTTTCTATAGAGGAAGTCATAGAATGCCCAGCCAAAATTGTTTCCATACAGGAAGCCCTCTTGAATTAGGAAACAAACCCAAAAATTTGCACAAGCAAGCCAATCTATGCCTTTGCTGGCTGTGTCTTTTTACCAAAGAATGTTTAATTTACTCCCATTTTCTTAAACCTATATTGATTTTTATTTTTTTATCTTTTTATTTTTTTATGTATATATGATTACAATTTTTATTACTTTGCTGTCTCTCTTAGCACCTGTAAACCACGCTTTTGGAAAAATGGCATCTCCCTCCTAGTCCTTGTCTCCTCTACTGCAGGTGACTTCATTTGCCTCAAATTATAGCCTATAGTACAAATTTCAGTTATTTGTAAAATGGAATGACTGGGAAATAATATTATATAATTGTACTTATATACTTTTTCATTCCTTAAAATTGTCTTGGTTATCACTTATAATTGTTTGTACCCTATTAAAGTCTGTTTTCCTCAAAAAAATTACTTTTGCTGATGCATGACTCCATAATATTCTTGAATGAGAATAATTGTTTCATGTGTATCATAATGGATTGTTGAATGCTAGTAGAAGCTATGAAATGTAATATAACACAGTATTGATCTGATGGTTTGAATCCTATACACGTTGTTCTGGATTTTAATATCCGTATAAATATGAAGGTGTGGCTTTGCTAACCAATAAATACTGTGTTATTCTCTAGATAGAATCAATGATGTTCCATATAGATACAAAGGCATGTGTTTACTAACCAATAAATACTGTGTTATGCTCTAGATAGAATTGATGATGTTGAGCAAACATTAATCTATAATGTTTATGTTTTTACCTTTAGAATATATAATAGTTCTTTACTATTCTGAAGCTCTAATTGGGAAGCATCAAATGTTTTGATACATTATTCCAAAATTGTAAATAGGAAGCGGTAATAACTTGTATGTTTAAAAAAATGAGATTTATAATTTGATTTTAAATTAAAATTTGCTTGATATGTGGATTACTTAATTAAAAGACATTATCTCTCAATTTCTTTTCATATTTGGTCTGTTTGAGTATTCATGATTTATTAGTGAATATCATGGTAATGGGTATGTGAATCTTCATGGTTATAGGACTTACACCTTTGGGGATTGTTAATAAATTTCTTCCAAATTTGCTTAACATTTCTTGATTGGATTTTCTTAGGCGGAGTTGAGAGCAAGTGTTTTTGAAGCAATTGAAGATGAGGATCATGCACTAGAAAACGAGGAAGGAGCTTTTCCTGCTTTACTTGGTAGTTGTAATGATAAGGCTAAACAGCTTCATGCCTCTCCATCAGGTAGATATCCATGATTCTTATTTTTAACTTGTCACTTTTGAGCTATTGAATGTGCATTTTAGTTAGATTACAACTTGAATGCATGTGTTAGTAGTTTAACGTCAAGACAAAATGGAAGCATATAGTATCTTAATAGACTGTGTTTAGAGTTCACAACTTCATGCAGATCAGCTGACCTCTTGTGTTGCTAAGTGGTCACAGATCACTGGAGCTTGTGGATTGCCTACAAGACTGGAGGTTAATAAACGAACTTCCTGAGAGGTTACTAGGGAAGAGACATGCCACATGTGAATGGGGTTTTCAAATAATGTGAATATTTAATAAAAGGGGGGCACCATGAGTGATTATTTTTATGGCCATGCATCCTAAGGCACTTGGATTCAGCCTTCTCTTAAACAATTTTGATGCATCAATTCATAGCATATTTATAACAGGTTATAGCAGGAATTTAGTGAGAATGTAGTCAGAATGTACTAGTAATAGTATGATGATAAGAAGATAAGTATAATGAGAATCAAATCACCGTACTTGCATGGTGAAGTAATACTGAAAGTTATTCTCATACCAAGAATAAAGTTGCCTTCAAGCTCCATTTCTGCTGCTAACACACTTTTTAAGAGAGTAGTCAGCAATAACAACTGTTACATATCTACTATAAAAAATCCAGTTATTCAAAGTAAGTTGGCATGTTTCTCATCCATTTCTTATCCTTGGTAAGAAATTTTGGCCTCAAAGTCATATCAAATGTGGTAACTGGGTTCCTATAGATATGTTTCATGAAGTAAGTTTGATATTGTAAGTATTCTTCTCATTTTTTGCGGCAGTCTTCTCCTTAGTGATATTGGATTTCCACAGTCCATATTGATGAGAGTGCTTTTTTTCTGGATTTAACTGTGTGTGTTTATTTGATGCAAATAGACACACACAATCCAGAAAGAAAGTACTCTCAATCTTCTCCTTTTCATCACTTAATGGCTTTGATGTATTTTGGCTGGCTATCATCCATAATGAAGGTTTTCACCTAATTGGTTAATTATGTTGTTTTTGGTGGCTAAATGTGTGTCCCTATTGGTTATCTTACAATTGCCATGATGTTGGTGGCTGCTGTAATATTCTGGGTTATTTTTATGCTTTGATTAATCTATAGGCTTGGTAAAGTGTAATGTGCCCTTTTTGACTGGGTCCACAGTTCTGACTGAATTCATCAACTGCTGGACACAACTGAGTATTGACTTAGTCTTGATCGGCAGTTAAAAGCTGGCAATTCTTTCAGTTGGTCGGTCAGTTAATTAGTCAATAAATCAAGCCGGTTAGTTAGTCAACCAATAAATCAGGTTGCTACCCTGTTAAATGGACTCATCAGTAGAAATACCTGCAGTTGTCCTCAGCGAAGGTGGAAATGGGTCAGTTAGCTGTCAGAAAGCTGTGGAGGTTGTTTGAGAGTTAGTTCCTTCCGATTATGGATTTGGCTGCTATGACTTCAGGCCATAATTTCAGGATTGCAAGAGGGGGAGTTTATAGGCAATGCTGGGAAGAATGAGAGTCACCTTGAAAATTACAAAACTTAAGAAAACCTCTTTCTGTTAGTGATACAGCTACAGTCATGACTCATTCCTTGTGCCTGGGATGAAAACTCACAGGTACAGCCATAGCAGACTCTGGGGATGTAACTCTCCAGTAGCCATTATCATTTCAGTTAAGCAGCAGCAGCAGCAGTTAGCAGGATGTAAAAAAGGACATTCAAGGTGTTATCTGCAGTATATCTGAGAGGACAGAAACCCTTGCCAGCAGCCATCATCACCAGGTGACGACAGAACTGAATCTGGGCATCTGGAATCCACTCAACATCCAGTTTCATCCTAGGATCCATTCTGAATACTAGGACATCCAGTGAGTTATGTTCACTGATTTTGTTTGTGGACTGTTATAGTTATCAAAAGAACAGATAAGGTCTTCTGTTATTAGCTTTCTCTATACTTTGGCTGTATTCTCTTAGTTAGGAATTTTTCATTAAGCCTATTAGCATGCTACATCAATTCTTATGGGTTGATGGACCCTGTGTGCCTATTGATAGTTTTTCCAAGAATACTATGTTGTCAATAATAATGGTGTCATCCATAGTTGCTAACAGGATAAGTGGGTGCAAGTACAGAGATGGGGATGCCATTTTCAAAATCAGTTATGTGGGTATTTGGGACACCACTATGAATCCTCACATGGTTTTTAAAATCTAACTGTAAATGAATTTGTCTCCCCTCATAGTAACACTCCTCTGTTTGTTAATTTCCCCTGCAAATCTATGCTGTTCAGTGGTCCATATACATGTGCAATATTTATGAGTCTTGCTCTCTTTTTTTTCTCCAAAGTTCTGCTGACTTGTTTCTGCTTTCCAAATTTAATGCTAATTTTTTTTGTTTGATGAGTGATAAATGGTTTGGCTGGGATATTTTCACCTGTTAGGAATTTGTGTATTAACAGAGATTAAAGTACTATTCGAAGAAACCCCTCCGATTACCTGTTGAAGCAACTCCAGTGAATAATCTTGGCCCTTCAAAATGGTACGACAATTTTGGTAATATATTCAATTAGACAATCATAGCTCTCTCAAATTACTGTGGAATCTTTTACAGTAAATGCATCAAAAGGTTGGTAAGTTTAGACTAATTGGGGAATGCTTGTTCTACATTTCAGCTTTCTAAGAAGGCCCAGTGTGATTTTTCCACTAAAGAGGGCCTGGTAAACATCAACACCAAAATGTGCAGGATCATGATTCTTAACACATGGTGAATGGGGTTGCCTCTTTAATGTCTCTTAAACTAGCCCATGGACATGACTCAACTCTTAGATAGATTGACATTCATTACTTTGCTACTTTTTGGTGTTCAAATAAAATCAGCAGAAATTAACATGACACATGTTGAAGTCCAGTTATCATTTTCTCTAGAAAGAGTGTGAAGTAATTATAGTGTTCTTATTTTGAAATGGAAAATGGCTTACATTAAGCTTCTAAATTTTTACTAAAGGTTTTCTAAATTTTGATTCAGCTAATTTGGTTCCTATGTTCAATTTCCTTTCTAAAACCTGCTTTTCTACTAACTGGGAGGTCTAGCACATTATGTTCCTGTGATCATGTCCTATGATAACACAACTTTGAAGCCAAGATTTAGGCTGAAAAATGAAATTAATTTACATTGTGGTAAGTATTTTGCTAGTATGAAGGATAATGTAATCAATTTAGGATGAATGAAACCTTGTTGTACTATCATCTGCAGTTCAATCCATCTGCATGTCTGTTTGAGACTGTAGATTCTTGTTCTCTTTAATCTACTATGTGGTGGCCAAATTAAACTTGTAATCTCTACTTGACTGTCCAGAAGATTCTAAAGTTGGAGGGAACCTATGTTTTGTGTGATGAAATTAATTGCACAGTAGAATAATATAATAGGAAATATGCTGCAAATACTTCAATAATAGGCCACTTCAAGGGGGCCAAACTCCAAAAGTCTTCAATAAGAATAGAACTCACAATCTGATGATTAACTACTACTCACTACCTCCTATATGTAGGCATCATTACGCACTATTAGCACTGCAATCTCAATGAGGCTGACTTAGCAAACTAAAATTATACTTAGGAATCATAAATGAATCAATAAAGGATTATGTGAGCCATAGTAGGTTATAATACAATCAATAGGTTAAGGGCATAGCATGCCCCACCCCTTTCCTTTACACAAGCATTGTTTTCAATGTTTATCAATTGTGGATGCTTCTACACAAAATTGTCATCTTCTCATGTGGCATCTTCGACAGGTAAATTATTCCACTTAAGGAGGTACTCTATGGTTGTTCTAGTCCTTAACTTCTTTGTGCATGTGTAGAGAACTAACTCAGGATCCAAGATGATTCTTACCTCTTCATTTAGCTCTGGTAACATTGTCTGTGTAGAGTTCCAATGACCATAACCTTCTTTAAACAAGAGACATGCAAAATTGGATGTATTTCTATTGTAGGAAGTAACTCAAGCTTGTATACTACACTGCTAATCTTCTACAAAATCTGATAGGGACCATAATATTCAGGTGAGAGCTTGCTATTCTTCTTTTGTTGTTTCTGAGTCTTTTTCTTATATGGTTGCAACCTAAAAAAGCCCAATCTCCCACTTCAAAATTCCTTACAGTATGGTGTTGGATAGCCTGTTGTCTCATTTGATTTTGTGTCATGGCCAAATTCTCCTTGAGACCTAAAAGTACCTATTGTTGATGATTCATGTGATCTTCCACAACTAGAACTCTTGGTGTAATCTTCAATGATGATGTGATGGATGGGGGGATGGTATCCATATAATGCTATAAATGGAGATATTTTTGGAGCACTTTGGGAGTCTTATATCACCATTTTGCTAGGGGTAGCCATGCCACCCAATGAGAATGGTTATTTGAAGTAAAATAATGTAGATAGCCCTCCAAGCACATATTGATTACCTCAGTTTGCCCATTTGATATGAAGAGCTGTGAGGTAGTTGAGTACCCAAACAAGACAATAAATTCGTCCAAAAATTACTATAAAATTTAGGATCATGATTACTTGCAAGAACCTTTAGGGTACCATGTGACTTATGTATATTCTCCATAGATGTTTTGACCACTGTATTTGCTTGAAAAAGGTGAGCATATTTGGTAAGTGTGTCCACCATTACCATGATGACATTCTTACTATCAGACTTTGGAAGGCCTGTGGTGAAATCCATGGAGACTACTTCCTTCCTTTGGTTAGGAATAATCAAAGGTTGCAAAAGCCTAGGTGGCTTAATTGTCTCACCTTTGTTTCTTTGACATGCTAAACATTTTACCACAATTTTTTGAACATCATCTTTAAGCCCTTCCCAAAAGAAATCTTGCTTGATTCATTAATATGCCTTAAAAAATCTGGAGTGACCCCCAATCAAAGAACTATGGAGCTCTTGTAAAATCTTTTGGTTGATGGCGGAATTCTTGCTAAGATACAATCTCTCTTTATGCCACAAGGAGTCTCCCTTACAACAAAATTTATCTAAGCTGCTTGAATCATTCTGCAAACGTTGAATGATATACAATGTAGCAACATCTTGCCACCACTATAATCTCACTTCTTCAATCCAATCTACTTGTAATATTGAAATGGCACATAATAATGTGTTATCCTTATCATCCTTTCTAGATAGTGCATCAACCACTACATTCATTTTCTCTTTCATAAAGATGATCTCAAAGTCATATCCCAACATTGTAGTAAGCCATTTTTGTTGTTCTTTAGAGGATACTGCTACTCTAAGAAATATTTGAGGCTGTCATGATCTGTTTTTACTTTGAAGTGTCTACCCATTAGATATGGCTCCCTGTGTTTGATTGCATAAGGATAGTAGCATTTTTTTTCATAAGTAGGTTTGAGTTGATTCTTACCCTTCAACTGACCACCTTTGAAATCAATGGGCTTACTTTCTTGCATGAGAACTACTCCTATACCATTTACTTAAAAGCATTACACTCCACAATAATTTTTTTGTAAAATTTAGTGTAGCTAGAGTTGGAGTAGTACATATAGTTCCTTTAGTCTCTCAAATGTCATATTAGCTACCTCATTCCATTGGAAAGCATCTTTTTCCAAGTGTCGTGAGGGGTCATGTTGTGCAGCCATAATTTTTTTCAAATCTTCTATAATATGCAATGAGAGCTAAGAAACCCCTCAAGTTTTTAATGGTTCTAACTTCTAGGAACTGGCCATCCTTTTTGAAAAGTGTTGTGAGGGGTGATCCTATGCGGCCATAATTCTTTACAAATATTCTATGGTTTTCTGGCCACTCCATCATAGCCTTGATTTTGTTTAGATCTTTACTTCTCCAAGATATAATGTTACCTAAGCACTCTACCTCTTTGAGTATAAAAGTACACTTAGAAGGTTTAGCATAAAACAAATGTTGTTGGAGAATTTGTAATGCCTAATCAATGCAGTGCATATGGACTTCCCATATCTTGCTATAAATCAATATATCAATAAAAAGCATTAATACAAATCTCTTAAAAAATGGCTCAAAGATGGAATTCATCAAACTTTGAAATGTAGGAGAATTGGTAAAGACCAAATGGCATCATAAGAAACTAATAATGATTCACACGAGTCTGAAATGCTGTCTTGGGAATATCTTCTTCCTTAATTCTAATTTGGTGTCAACTTGATTAAGATCAAGTGTTGTTAAATAGGTTTGAGTTGATTCTTACTCGTCAACCAACAACTTTCGATAGCAACAAGTTTAACTTTTGCATACCATTTGTCAAAGCATCACACTACACAATAAAAGTGGCTCAAAGATGGAATTCATCAAACTTTGAAATGTAGATGGAACATTGGTAAGACCAAACGGCAGCACAAGAAACTAATAATGATCCTCATGAGTCCTAAATATTATCTTGTGAATATTTTCTTCCTTAATTCTAATTTAGTGATAATCTGATCTAAGATCAAGTTTTGTAAAAAACATAGCTCCATTTAGTTCATTTAACAAATCATCAATGATTAGAATAGGGAACTTATCTTTGATGGTGCACTTGTTGAGTTCCCTATAGCTTGTACACATGTGCTAGGCGTCATATGTACCATCACCATTGGAGACCATCGAAGAGGAATGAGCACTTTGACTATGATGGATAATGTTTGACTATCATCTTCTCATTTACATTTTTTTGTGCAAATGTGTATTTGAATGGCGTGATGTTGGGTGGTTGGGTCCCTAATACTAGTTGAATTGTATAATCTTGATCTCTTTTGGGAGGTAGACCCTTTGGTATATCCCCCAAAACTAGAGTATTTTTGTCAATTGCTTGGAGATTTGACAATGTATGATTCTTTGATTGTTGTGCTTCTAATGAAAATAATTGGGCCACAAATCCATCCACACCCTTTTTAAGTAGCTTTTGCATTTGGTGAGAGCTAATCATATACATGGATTTTGCATACAACCCTTCAAGTTAAATATCCTACTCTTTGAATGAAAACACATGAATGAAAATGCATGAATAGCTCTTGGAAGTTCATCTCTATTGTTCCCAAGGTAGTAAGCCATTAGACTCCCAAAATGGTGTTTGTTTCACCCATGGGAATCATAAGCATAAGTCAATCTAGTTGATATTCTCCCATGGAAAGTCTAATATTTGAGCAATTGAGTATATCCCCATCAACAATCATGACCTAAAATTTTAGAGTTGGATAAATAAAACAATTTAGACAAGCAACCAACTTATTCCTGATGAAGTTATGAGTACTTCTTGAGTCTATCAACATTGCTAGCCTTTGGTTTTTGAAGAAGCCCACCATCTTGAGGGTTTGTGAAGTGCCAATTCTAGAAAGTCCATGACAAGAAATTGAAGGTTGGGTATCTCCCAGTCCCTTATCTAGATTATTGATGATTTTTGATACTTATTCTTCCTCCTCTTCTTCTTCACTAACTCCGTCAATGTAAAACTTCTTTTTAGCAGATTTATGTCCTCAATTATATTTGCTATCATAGTTAAAGCATAATCCTTTTCTTTGATTTGTTGAGCAGTCAATATAGTAGGTTGAGGGAATGATTATGTTGGGGAGTATCTCTCTTTTATGCTTGTGAACCCTTGCGTTTTGTTGGCCAAAACCTTTTTCCTCTACGTGAAGTGTTGTCTTTTGTTGGCCTAAACTTTTTTCTCTTCATGAACCTTTGCCTTTTGTGAACCATTGATTGGGATACATTAGTTAGATTGAACATTTGTACCTTTTGTTTGATATGGTCCTTTAGATCCCCTAGGTACAGTTCATTCAAATTTTCCTTTGTAACATGCTCCACTCTTAAAGACAAGGTTTGGAATTGTTGAGTATAGTCCTTGATTGTACTTGTTTGCCTTAATTTGGTGATCTGTCTAGAGTAGCCATCCATAAGACTATTTCCATAATGTGTCATGAGTTCCTCTTGGAAAATGGATTATGTGACATGTCGCTACTTTTTCTTCTCATCACATAACCAATGATACCAAATGAAATGATTTGGTTCAAAATATAATGATGCCATGACAATCGTTTGTTAATTTGGAACAAGATGATTATCAAAGAATCGCTCCATTTGGCATAGCCAATTCGTTGAATCCTTGCCATCAAACTTCTGCATATCCATCTTTGGCATGAAGTGCCTACCTAGAACTGCACCATAGAAGTATTTTGTTGATGTTCTTGCATTAGATCCAAATCAAACCAAGAATATCCATGTCCCATAGAAGACATAGTTTGCTCCCCAAGTCTTGCGTGGATCCACCTGCAATAATAAAACTCTCGAGAGAATTTATCCGTTTGAATATTTTTGCTAGCTCTTCATTTTGGTTAGTCCCTTTTATCTCATTTAACGCAAAAATATCCTCCTTATCCTTGATGGTTTCTTTTTTTATAGTAGCTTCAACATCTATGAAATCCTCCTCAATTATCGGATCATCCTTTTCTTGAGTCTTCCCAAGTGTGATTGGATTCCTTCCCTTGCCTCTTGTTGAAGCCCCAACCATGATGTTGCAAAATAGTTTTCACAATAACTTTCTTAAAACAAATCTAAATAAGCTCAAATTTTTATTCTAACATACCTTTCTTGGAACTCACTTTTCTGAAAAAAAATCTCCAAGAAATTTGCTAATTTGCACCCTTGGGAGTGAATATGGTTTAATTCCTAATTTCACAATAACTCCTTCAAGACTACTTCAAATGATCTCAAATCTGTACTGTATCAACTTGGTGTAGAGAAGGATTAGGTACCTAATGAAGGGTAACCAATCCAAGCAGCTCCCACACAAATTGATTCACAACAACAGCAAGCAAACATAATAGTAAACTCAAAAAATTCCAGTATAGTATAATAAAAGTTCATTACATTGCTTGAACCAATATCAATGAAACATACTATAGGTGTTTAGCCCAAGACTTTGCAACAACTAAAGAAATTCTACATTACAATGACCAAGGAAAATAAATTTGTAGAACTGTTGAATACAATTTTACTTTTAGGGTCTTAGCCTAAGTCAAACCTATAAGGTGACCCGAAAATTCATGGAGACCAGCTGAGTTCTCCTGATTTTTACTAATTTGCCATTGATTGACTCCATTTTCAGTGAATAGGCATCTACGTATATATTGGCCATGAAAATTCCATGCTTGGTAAAAATAAAAATCAGCAATAGTTACTGTATGGTAGTGGGACGGCTAATAGAATTTGATTCTCAAGATTTTTGCAAAGGTGCCTAAAGCAGCTACCAACTTCAAATATTAATCGCTGGTAGAAAATTGGAAATAGAAATTGTCAATTGTATCCACTAGTCAAAGAATTGAATGATTGACAGTTAATCTAGCCACTGCCCTGCAGCTTGTTAGTGGTTGGTCAGAATGGATAAGTACTGCCAGTGCTTGATATATATAGGTAAAGTAACCATTGGCCAGCAAAAGGTTATGCCTTAAAAATAGTCGCCCAATAAGAATGTGGGCCCTACCAAGTTTTTTTTAAAAAAATAGCTAGGTGAGTTTCACCTCAATACCGTGCCCCAACATAAGAAAGAGTGCTAGAATCCAAGCAGGACTTAGTAATTGCTAGGATGAAATGCCCAACAGAAGAAAATAGACCAGCCAAAAGGATAATTTTGTGGGTCCCAGCTAAGCCAAGTGACCCCAATGAGGTTTTGGAATTTTCCTCCTCATGGACCTTAGTAGCAGAATAAGGCTTAAAACCAAGTTCCCATGGTTTGATTGGTCTTGCTAGCATGTCACATGGGCCCTGGCAAAGTAGCGTAGGAGTGAAACATCTGAGTTAATTTTGAATATTCTTTTGGGGGGGTGCTTAGGTATGTGGGCCCCATAGGGATAACCTAGTAGGATAAGAAACTAGGTCAACAAGTAATTATCCATGCTCAACATGGACTAATATAGAAGCATTGAGACTGGAGTAGGAACGACAAATAGGGCTTGCAACCAAAGACTAAAAAAAGAAAAGAGAACCAAAATTGTTAAAAAATATGTTTTTGGGTGTGTGGATTGCATGAGCCCCAAATGCTCCTACATTAGACATGTTGGATAAGAAGTTTGTGAGCATAGTTCACAAATTTGAAATGAGTGGTAGAACCACCATTTCAAAAGTGCACATTCTGCAGCAAACTCCATTACAAAATTAGACACCTCAAAAGTTTTCTTCCTTTGCTTCCTCCAGCACTTAGCTAGGACAAATCCTATCTCCCTCCACCAAACTTGTTCTTTATCTCACTTCTTTTGTGGACTTTTGTCCACCAAAAACCGACCTCCTCCTCTTATTGTTTCTTCTCCACCATCTTCTTCCACTTTTCATGGGATTCAACTCACCACTAACTGCCCACTATCACTGAGTACGTCTCTTCTCCTTCTCTCCTTTTCTGGGGTCTAATTTTCATCCTCCACCACCTATAGTAAATAACATAAAAAATTCTCATCACTATCTCGTCATACTATTCTTCTTCTTCATCTGCATTCACAACTTTATCAACATTAACCATCATGGAAATCCGATTTTTTTTATCGCCATCTCTTCATTGCTTTCTTTTCTATATTCTCTACTTTGTCTACACATAAATCAATATTAACAGCATCATGGAAATCATATATTTTATCACCATTTCTCTATCTGCTTTTTGCATGTCAACAAATTTATCTATGAATTGCTATGATTTGCTGTGCCACACCTGCTAACACCGTTATTCTCTTCAAAAGAGTAACCATTGCTGCAACCATGTTATCCTCTCTAATTTGGTGTCACATTTGCTAACAATTTGATGCCTTCTAAAAGACATGCTCCTGCCACAATCTCATTCTCTTTGCTCACTACCGCTTCACCTAGAATCAGATCAATACAATTAGTATTATGAAAATAAAAAAACTCCATACCCACTTCTTCATCTAGAGCCTCATTAAGGCACTTCCTTTCTTTTCCCACCTTGACCAATATATTCATACCCTTCAAAGGACAATTCTTTGCTGCACTCTCATAACAACTTGTTACCATGTGATGGGTTTTGACTAATTTATTTTCTGCCTTCTTTTTTTCACCTTCGTCTGCTGCAACAAAATCTATATGCAAATACTCACAAAAACCAAACATCTCTTCAATCTTCTTAGTCTCCTCTACATATGGGAGATTCTCTTAACTTTCATGTACATGTCTATCAACTACGAGGCCTTCACAAGCCACCACTTCTACTTTCAAGTTACTTCTCCTAAAGACTCGTCTCCTGCAATAAAATCTTCATGTGAAGAATAACTCAAACTGAACAGCTCCTCATCTTTTTCATCTTCTCTTCAAGCAAGAGATTCTCTTCTACTCCACAATGGACAATCAAACACAGGGCCTTCACAAGCCACCACTTCAGCTCTCAAATCATCTCCTACCTCCAGGGGAACTTTTGGAGTAATATTTTATCTTGTACTTCTCAAACTTCTTTCACCATCATATTTTTCTCTTCAACATTATCTTCTAACATGAGGACATACTCCTTTCTGCCTTTACCTTCTTCTATATCTGTAAGCAAAACAATGTTAGACAAAGCAGTTTTTCATCACTACCTTTCTTCTTTGCTACAACCTTAACCACCAACACATCCATGTCTTAAGAAAGACATGTTTCTGTCAGATTCGTTCCTCTTGTCGTGCCACCTTATGACATTCTTCATCCTTCTCAATCACATCCACGACAACTCTTCCATATTGCTTAGCCTCCAGCTTCTTCAATCTTGAATGGATGCCCATCATCTTCTCAAAGATTCTGTCCCCAAATTCACATCTTCATCTTCTTCCATCCCACCAATGTGACATTCTTCACCATTCTCAACCATGTCCACAACAATTCTTCCATGCTGCGTGGCTTCAAACTTTTTCTAGTCTCAAATGCACATCCTTCATCCTCTAGAGGAATTCTTCCTCTTGGTATTGCTCCATAAATTTCTGCTCAACTGACATCTTCAAGACCATCCTCGTCCTTATTTTCAAAGACATCTTTAGACACATACAACTCTGTAGTAATAGGGCTTACTCCTGCAGAAAACTCATTATAGTATTCAATTCACATTCAACAACAAAGTCTTTTCTGGTAACACTTTTGCTCCTTCTCATGGTCCATTGCAAGCACAAGCCTCCACATTTAGTAGGTGGTCATAATGGAAAACTGCCACCAGATATGTATAGGTAAATTAAACTCAGACCAGCAAAGGCTCATGCCTTAAAAATAACTTCCCAATAAGAATGTGTCGCAGCAAGAAAAGTGTTCTAAAAATTGCTAAGGGTGAGGTGGACCCCACCTCAATACCACATCCCAACAGAGGGAATAGTGCTATAGCCTAGAATCCAAGCGTCCCCCAATAAAAGCTAGGATGAAATGCCCAGCAAAAGAAAATAAACCAGCCAAAAGAATAGTTTTGTGGGTCCCAGCCAAGCCAAATGACCCCAATGAGGTTTTGGAATTTTCTTCCTACACGAGTCCCAGTAGCAGAATAAGGCTTTAAACAAAGATCCCACGGTCTATTGGTGTGCCAGCATGTCATGTAGGCCCTAGCAAAGTAGTATAGGAATGAAACACCCAATTTAATTTTAAATATTTTTGTAGGGGGTGGCATAAGGAACCAAGTCAGTAAGTTATTGGCAGCGCTCAGCATGGAAGAATATAGACACACAGAGACCAGTATAGGAACAGCAAACAGGGACTGCAACCAAAGAAAAAGAAAAGAAAAGAGAACCAAAATTGTTAAAATATGTTTTGGGTGTGCAGGATTAGATGAGCCCTGCATCACAACTTCCGTATGTTCTTGATCAACCCTCCAAATTGCAGAAGCAAATTTGCCAAATTAAAAGAGATACGTGCTTCACAGTCTGACCTAAATAAAAAAAAAAAAATGCCTTGTTTCTTGCCCTTTAGATGCCATGATCATGCTTTGATACCACTTGTAATGAAATTAATTACTCAAGAAAATAATATGATAGGAAATATGCTGCAAATACTTTATAATAATAGGCTGCTTTGAGGTGGCAAATCTCCAAAGTCTTCAAGACGAACATAACTGATGATATGATGATTAACTTCTACTGACTACCTCATATATATAGGCATCATTGATTCATTAGATACTATTAATACCCTAGTCCCAAGGAGGCCAACTTAGTAAACTAAAATTATACTTAGGACTCATGAATGACTCTATTAAAGATTATGTGAGCCCTAGTAGGTTATCACTTATCCCAATACAATCAATAGGTTAAGGGCGAAGCATCCTGCATTTCTACTGACTAGGAGGTCTAGCATGTTATGTTACTCAGTACTCTCTAATGATGGGGAATGAGATCATTTAGCATTGCAATAAGCAGTTTATTGGTAGCATGAATGACAATGCAATTTGTTGAGGATGAATCAAACGTTGCCATTCTAAACATCTGTATGCATGTCTGCAACTGTAGCAGTTTGTCCTTTTTCTCTTTAATCTATAATGTGGGAGGTCAACTAAACTGGCAATCTCTTTGTGAATGCTTCAGAAGATTTAAAAATTGGCCTGAACCTATTTTCTGCAGGAATGTGTCCCAGTTCTTGTCCTCCATTTTCCTATTTTATTTTTCGTTTTCAAATATCATTTCTAGGGGTACTTTTAGACATCCTCTTTTCTGTTCCTGCATTTCCCTCCAATCCTCACTACCTCTTCCCAAAAAGGGGACTTGGGGAAACATAGTTCTGAACCGACCTACGCAGACTAGCTATCTCCATGTTGGGGCTGAATTGGTTTTCCTCTTTTGCTAGGAGATGGTTTGGCAAAGGTTTTCATTATCTGCACTTTGCTTCTGTTCTCCGAAAGCAGTACAGCCTTCAAGCTGACTTCTCGCTGACTCTGTTATTTATTTGTAACATGCTTTGAGTCAGAGTCAGGAGCAAAAATAACAGCTTCACCATTGTTTCCATGGAAAAGCCAATGCTCAGTCTGAAGCAGGGTGCTCCTCACACTGATTCTCTCAATTTCGAATGTTGACAGTGGTCTCTGAATTTTCTTGATTACATCCATTCAGTAGATGTTTTCTTTAACATATTTGCTTGTACTTTTTAGTAGTAGTATCTTGTTTTTGTGGTGGCGCTGTTTAGTTTTCCACTCTTTTTCCTTCAGATTTGTGTGTTCTTCAATTCCTTGAAGAGAATGTGTAAGCTTGTACTGGAGTTGTTCCTATTTCCTTTTACTACAATTCAGCTTATCTGTTTTATTCTTTTATCAATTCCTTTGAAGTTGTAATTCCAGCCTAGCTAACTCCACTTTTTCTCATATTCAATAGACTTCTCTAGGACATTCCACTGTACTTGAGGTTAAAAATACCATACAGGGTATTATTCTGATTAGTGATTAATCATTGTTGGTGACAAGACCATGATATATCGTACAGTCCAAAGAAGGTGAATTATTGCCAGCATTTTGACTAGATGTTATAAACAAGCTAGAATGACATGATATGCAATAATGGATGATTGCAAGTTCACTAGGCTCAAAATGTTGAAAAATTAATGTTGAGATGACTTGCTAAGTAGCTGTTTAAATAAAATTTTCTTGGAAGTATTCCAATCTGTGATCAATGCAATTTTTACAATCCATTACAATTCTACTGTGATATTTCTTTTGTGAGGGGTTGAAGATTATTTAAAATTCTTGAGTTCTTGGAGGTTTCAACCAGGATCTGTTTCCAAGAATGATACTGAGTCATGCTGCTCTGGGTTTGATACTATGATGCAACTTGTCATTTCTGCATGACTTGTGGCAAATCTTTCGGGGCAATCTAAAAAATAACACATGCCACAAATGGAAAATGAAATGAGAAGCATTGTGTAAAATTTGAGTATAAATCCTTCCATCTATTATTTCTATGTACAAGTGACATCACTTTGCAGAATTATTCCAGTATAGATCCTTCTCTACTCTTTGTTGTGTCCAGAAATCATGCAATAATCATTGGATAGCCTTTTTCTTTTGTTGTATTTGAAGAGTGAGTTACATTTACCTTTTAGTTCAAATATGATTGTATAACCCTTCCCTTTTATTGTAATCAAAGGATCAAGCGCACTTACCATTTTCTAGGAAAATCTTGCAGTGAAATTTCAAAAATCACATGCCATAAACAGGAAATAAAAATAGGAAACATTGTGACAAATTTCAGTTTAAATCCTTCATCTATTATTTCTATGTATAAGTGGGATTTGCAAAATTCTTAGTATTGATCCTCCTACTCTGTGTTATAGCCAGAATTCATTATGCAATAATCATTGGATATGCCTTTTTTGTTGGATTTTAAGAGTGAGTTATGTTTACCTTTAGGTTCAATTATAATTGTATAAACCTTTCCCTTTTTTGTATCATAATAGCCAAGTATGGGTACCATTTTCTACCATTAGGTGCCTGTACTTTTCCTTGCAGTGAGATTCATAGTTACCTTCTTTCAGATCCTCACAAGTGTAGTTTAGTTCTTTTTGGGATCCTTTTTTTAACAATAAGATGTGAAATTTTGTTTCTGAACCTAATCTTGTGGGGTAGACTGAATGGAAATGAAGCTTTTCACCTTTGCAGGTTTTGCCTGAAATTTTTGATCAAATATTAAATAACATCCAACTGGTTTGTATGTTAGCCAATGTAGATGATCTGAGAGAATGCCTTAACTGTCCGTTCCCACATAATTATAATTTATTGTTCATCATATGCTTGACTGTTCATTAAATTTCCTTTGAAAATGTTGAATTGCAATTTGAGACTTGAGGGAATGCTTTCTATGGTGTATTCAATTTAATATTAATTTTTGTGTTGATTTGCAGGCAAGTTGTTGACTGCACTAATTTGTGAATATTTGGAATGGGCGCAGTTGGGGCATACATTGAAAGTGTATTTGCCTGAGTGTAATTTGGTAAGTATTAATAAGCATTAATCAAATTCATGTTTAATCGCATGGTTTCAGTAGAATCCAATTATTATTTGACCAACTCATGAGTTACCATTCTTGTGTTTCTCAGCCTAAGGGCTTCTGGAAATCTGAGCTCAGAGAGAAATTTGGCTCAAAAGTTGATGCAGAGTCTAATAATGATGGTGATAGTGGGCCATTGCTGATGGAAGTCCTGGAAACTTATTTGAACCGTGAGGTATTTTCGATTGATAGCTTGCTAAAGTCAAATATAATGTGGTTTGTTCTACGTTTAGTTTCAATGAAAGTTGTTTCCCTCCTTTATTTTGAATAAACAGAGTTTTTCCATTGCCCATCATTGGCTGTATGTTCAAGCATTTGGGGGAACCGAAAACTACTTAATTTAATAAATTTTGTTATGTTTAGTTTTGTGCTGCAAATCTGACTGAAGTTGCTTTCAAGGGATTGTAAATATGGGCATTACATGCGTCTATCCAAAGCTTATTAGCCAAGTCCACTGCTGTTTGGCGGAGTTGTGTTTCCCTTGTTCCATCTTAAGTTTGTGGCGTTTTTGAGTTTTTGGAGGCCAATTATTCCAAAAAGTTAAAAATAGATTGTTATATCTTTGTGTTTATAGTTTATTGTTGTAAATCTAGATAAAATTGCTTTTGAAGGATTGTGAATGTGGGCATTACATGCTTCTATCCAAATCTAAGTAGCAAAGTTATTCCTTGGGCGGTGTAGATTTTTTTCTACAGATAGGCATTTTAGAATGCTGGATTTTGTTTTACAAATGCAGATAAAATTACTTTCAGAGGGTCTAAGTTAACAAATTAGGTATGGGTATGTGTGAATGGTACGCTGGAACCCCAAATTTCTTCTGGGGGTTGTGTACATTCTGTGTATGTCAGTACTTCTTTTTTTTGTGTTACCAAGTTCTCTCAGAACCCTCCTATACCCGAACCCATATGGGTCCAATCCAAGTCAATATGCCACTAGGTTCACCTAGGGTCCTGCTTGGGTACCCTGGGTGAAATCTGGCTGAACTCGGGTGAAACTAGGCAGCTGTGGGTTGCCCTAAAGAAAAAAATGTTTCTCAAAAACTTTTATAAACAAAAAAGTGTCAAATACCTAATTTTGCCCTTAAGTGATAAAATTGTGAAAATAGTGTGTGCCACGAAGGTTTGTCTAGTTTCAAAACCCCAGACCCCCATGATGGGAATTGCTTGTTGATCTTGTCGGGGGCATTACCCCTAGACCCCTATGAGGGGTGCTGCCCCTCAACCCCATTGGGGGTAACAGGTGTCACCCCCACACCCCCATAAGGGCCGCTGCTCCTCAACCGCATTGGGTCTCCATTCCCAAACCCCCACTAGTTGCCATCCCAAAGATTAGGCCCTTGGTTCTGTTAGTTTAGTGGAGTCAATTGGTTGCAAAAGGAGCTGAGGATTTGGTCTTGTGCACTGCAACTTGCATCTCTTGTCAAACAAGAAACTTCATTACAACGAGGGGGTGATGAGGAATTGTGATCTTACTCTTGAGTGTGCTTACTTAGGCTGCAAAATGTATATATTTATGATTTTTATCTAAGTTGCCGGTCTTGGTATGAGGATGTGTGTAGGTATAGGGTTCAGGTATGGTGGTAAATTTGCCAGTAAAAATGCGAGTGCACTAGTTCATCTGCTTTGGATAGACAATCAAAATTAAGTTTAAGGAAAAAAATGTAAGAGAACCTTAGAAAGATCCTTTTCAATTGATATACCATACTCATTTAAGTGTGTAAGGTTCCTTTTTGTCACTGATTATGAAGAACTGGGTAATGTGCATCTGTATTATTTGAAATAATTGCCATCCAGTTTGGACTATGTAGCTTTTCATTTTGTCTATTGAACTCTATATTCTTGTAGAACTTATGAAACATATTATTTCTAATATCAAACCATACTCTTTGTGTCAGTTATGCAATCTCCAGTGTATTATGTCACAAAGAAAATAATCAATTTTAAAGATTTGTTGCTAGATCAAAGAGTATAACCAAACTAGCTACTATACCAGAGAGCACTAATCAGTTCACGTCACAAACATTAAGTCATAGAGAAAATGATCCATTGTAAAGATTGCTCACACAGCTATAGTAATTTGAGCTTTTTACATGGATAAAGTCATAAAATTCGTGAACTTGCATGAGTTTGGATACAACTATGAATGATAGTCTTTTGGTATGGTTCACTAGATTATGATGTTTTACTATGCTTCTGGCAGCAACAAAATGCTTCTGGTAACTTGCCTAAGAGCAATGCAAGGAGATCTGCTACAGAAGGTGCCTCAACATCTAGTCCTGATGATTCTTTATCCAACGTTGAAAGGCATATGCGCAAGCATCCGACATCACTTGCTGGTGGTTTACCTCCACTTGGAAGGTAAATGTGGTAGTATGCTGGGATAATTTAGTGTAGAACTTATTGAATGTTCCATCACACTCTTGATAAAAGTTCTGATAAGTTTGCATACTGATTTTGGTAGGCACACACCAGCTGCACAATTTTCTGCTGGTTCTTTACGAAATTCAAGTCTTGGAAATGTCTCAGATCGAATGAGTGATGTTAATTCGACTGGTCTGTACCTGCCATGATACTTTTTGGATTCTGTAGAATCATGTCAATTGATAGGTCACTGTTTATTATTTGTTTTGCTTATACCTTTATACTTTTCTTGTTGGTTTGCTCCACTAATGTAAAATTTTTGACTGCAGATTTATTTGATCTGGGGACCAATCGTAAAAACAGTTCGAACATTCCTTTTGCTGGAACTTCAAGAGAAAATGGTTCTTTTCCAGCTACGAGAAAAGAAGACAATGGTTGGAGATATGGTGATGATCAACATTCAGATGATATAATTAGAGCATCTAATGCCATGGAAAACATCCAGCTAGATAGAAAAGCTCGCAGTTTAACTAGTTCTTGGAGGTAAGGTCTGTAAGCTCAAATCTGTCAGGTTAGTGTCAAATTACTTTAGCTGTGTGAGCAATCTTTGAAATGCATTATTTTCTCTATGACTTAATGTTTGTGATGTGAACTGATTAGTGCTCTCTGGTATAGTAACTAATTTAGTTATAATCTTTGATCTAGCAACAAATCTTTAAAATTGATTATTTTCTTTGTGACATAATGTTTGTGATGTGAACTGATTAGTGCTCTCTGGTTTAGTCATTTTTGGATCTGTTAATCTTTTGTAACCATTGTAGAAGTATCCAACTGATGATTTTTCCTCGTCATGAGCATTTGAATATCCTTTGTCTCTGCTTAGTTTGTTTATGGACTTAGAGTTTGTGGTTGTAGTTTTGTTGTTGGTATTCTCCACATAATCTGTCAATTGAGATGTCGGTTGTAGTGAAAAGCATACTATGCTTATATTTGGGCTCTACATGTTATAGAACTTAATGTCTGAGTGTAGAGGACAATAATTTTTTTCATTTGATCATTCAGTTGAGAGGGATTTTTACCGCAGCAATTCTTTTCTCCAAGCTGTTATTGAATCTTTATTTTCTTTACTTTCTACAAGTCAATTTTTATTGTATTTATTAACCTGGTATCTGCATGAGTAGCAAGTTTTCCTTATTTAGGGCATACTGAGAATGTCTACTGGCTTAGTTAGTAGTATTCATCTCTATAGTTGACCTATGTATTACTTATTGCAGGAACATTGATGATGGCATTAGAGAGGATGATTCACAGTCAGAACGAGACACGTTCTAGCATAGGTTTAACTCACTGGATTTCTCCTTGTGATTTCTCATTGGTGTTTGTCATGAGCTCTGTTCTTGCAATTGTTTTCTGTAACCGGACAGTATTTGTTCTTACTTTACTGGTTCTTCATATTTGTGCTAATTGTAGCTCATTTTCTGATCTCATTTCCTAATCTGGTTTTTAATCTCTAAATGTGAGCTACTTCAAGTTTTTTAATATATTGATTTGCTTTTCATGTAAATACTTGTGCATTGCTATGCACTTCTGCAGTAGTTTGTGATACTTCTTGCAAAATGATTGCTAGAAGCTTGTGAGGGTTTTCAAGGTAATGTTTATATCTCAGAATGCAAGATGAGAAAATGATTAATTTATAAAATTTCATGTATCTTGTTAACAATATTCATGGTTTCAGATTGTGTAATGTGAAACTGTAAACTGCAAATTGGTCAGCAATACAACCATAGGGTTAATCAAAGGAGTTGATGGGAGCTGTAACATATTATTAATAGCATACCCGATTTTGCTGGGTTAATCTATCTTTAAGTGTAATAATTGACCATATGATGCACCTAACTAAGTAAATTCTTGTTTTTCTCACTGTAAATGTGTCCCAAAAGAAGTCTTAAATGTTAGGCTGCTCTGCGAACATGATATCAGCTGAGCCTCTGTAAATATGCCAATTTTTAATTTTGTCAGTTTTAAAATTATTGTTTGATCCTTTTTGTTAGGAAGAAACTCTATTGTTAATGCCGCTGCTTTCTATTCAAAAACTTATGGAATGGAGTTCATGTTACACCATGAAGCATCTTCATCTTGTTTGAACATTGGGTGAATAAAAAATTGTAATTATTCAAAGGGTTCTCACATTTTCTTTCTTTATTTACTGCTATGGTATAAAATGTGACATACATAAATTTAATTGCTTATGACAGTAGATTGTTAGAAGATACGATACAGATAAAATCAATGAATAATAAAAGCTGGAAAATATAACTTATAAAGAATTGGCAAATTAGAAGTAGTCATTGGAGTGACAATGGTAATCATTTTGGCTTTGATATGACATTTTGCCATGCTGTTCTCAATTACTTAGATTGTTTTAGTAATCAACCAAGCCTACAGTAGGAGCTATTTATAATGTTATTTAAATTAACATTTAAAGTAGGATTTTTTTTTCTTTTTAGGTTACATTTATCTAGGGTTATTAAAGAACCTACACCTGCTGAAAAATGAGTGAAAATCATTAATTACATGTAAATCTTGTTGATACCAATCATAAACAGGAACATTATCATGCACAGAGGAGCTGAAAAACCAGATCTAAGATGCTGGTAAACAACAAAACCGATACACAAAATCTATTAACAGTTATTAAAGCCCTGTCCTAAGCACCAAACCTACATTTATTCAGAGGGCTTGTGCAATCCACTGCCCAAAAGACTGCTGGGTTTTGCTGCTTCTTAATGACATTTGAGCCTCTTGTTGCAGCTTTTCTTCCCCCAGTGTTGTAAGCGTAAGTGAAGTTGGAGATCAAACTGTCTTGGAAATATGGATTTGTAAATTTCTTTTGGAAGCTGGTGAGGGCTTGTGCAATCCACTGTGCAAAGAGACTGCTAGGTTTTGCTGCTCTTCAATGGCATTTGAGCCAGTTGTTGAAGCTTTGAGATTGCAGGTTTTCTTACTTGTGTCGTAAGTTAAGTGAAGTTGGAGATGGAACTGTCTCAGAAATGTTTTTTTGAAATTTTATTTAGGAAGAAGGTGATGAAACTGTTTTGGAAATGTGTGATTTTCTTGTGGAAGTCGGTGATGGAAGTGTGTTGGAAATGTGCCTCTGCAATTTTCTTTTGGAAGTTGGTAATGAAACTCTTGGATATAGGTTCCTCTGAATCCTTTGCTGGAATACTGTAATGTCCCCATTTTTAGCCCTACACTTTCCAAGTGATTGATAGCCTATTCCCGGTTTGTTGTTGGCTAGTCAGAGGCAAAATTAGGGTTTCCGGCTACTTGATAGTCCCTTTTGAAGATTCAGGGGTTTGCGTGTTGGAGTTCGACTGTTTGGTTTTTGGATTCTTTCTGGGTTTTCAGAGAGCTTCGCCGTAGTATGTTTCTCATGGCATTCTGAACATATTCAAGAATTTACTATTTTTAGTAAATTCTTTTTTTAGCAGTGATTCTGTCAGCATCAGCTCAGTCAACTTTCCTCTTCGGGCAGTTCATTGGGTAATTCTCATTTTTGGCTTAAGGAGGTCATTTTGAAGATATAAGTTATTTTAAGTCAAAATGTTTTATTTTAAAAATACCCCTTGGCCTAGTGATATAACTTAACAGTTGTTTTAAAGAAGGGGACTTTGAGGGGTATTTTCTCATGAAGGAAATATTTTAATATTTCTAAAGTTTATAATTGCTCAAAGGGAATTGGATGCCTTTTGGAAGGAGTATATTTTATTTAAAAATGAGAGTTAATTAATATCTCTCAAGGAAGGTACGCCTTTGGGAAGAAAGAGTTTGGATCAAAGTTTAAACCTAAAAGCAGCTTGGGATTAGGGCGCACTTTCTAGAAGCCTCCGGAGACTTCTTGTCATTCTATAAAGGAGGTTCCTTCTCTTCTTTCGAAGCATCTTTTGTCTACAAGAATGTTATGCTGCCAGATTGGCTGTGGGATTGCTTCGAGGAATGTAAGCCTCCTAGCTTGGCATTGCTTCTCGCTTGAAAGATAGCGACTAGTGGTGAGATAGTGTAGTTTTGAGTGATCTTGTAGTGAGAATTGCATTGTAGTGTTGTTCTGTCTTTTGGAGATTTGTTGTTTGCATTTTCATGTCATTTTTTGGAGTTGTTGATATCATAGTAGTTTGTAGTTTTCATTCATATCTTGCAAACTAAAAATAGCATCATTCTGGGTATTGCACCATTCTATTCTCCATGCTAGGGCGCCCCTTTGAGATTATTTGCAGATTTTAATTTGATGAACTTGATTTTTTAGAGCAAATCGCCCCTTCTAGCTTGGCCGCCCCTTTTCAAAGCATTGGGATTTGTGTTTAAAAAATACAAGGGATTTAAGGGTGGTTTCTTGATTGCATTTTGGTCTCATCATTCATAGTAAATCTTTGCAACAGATTTGAGATCATTTGGGTGAGAAATGAGGGAGTTATGAGCATTTGACAAGGATCTGTGTTGCTGGTTATATATTTTAAGGTGCAGGTCTGTCATAATCAGATTTGAGAAATCTGCATTCTCCTTCTTGGATCGGTGTTAGGAAAGCATTAAAGGCTTTGTGAAAGATTCCTTCTTGTTGCAGCAATTTGAAGAGCTCTAATACTTGATCTTGCAGGCATTAAATATTTCATTGTAAGCTGAACAGTAGTATTGTCAACATTTCTCTTAGTCTTACTTTACATTCTGTAGACGCAATTGTATTTCTTTATATCTCTGTCATATGGTAGCTCCCATTCCGTCTCGGGTTGGAAAACACATTCTTGACGTCGAGTACTTCAACATTCTTGCTTATTTCCCTTAATTGCATTGTAATTCCTTTTATCTCTGCCATATGGTCGCCTCATTTCCATACTGGATTGGGTAGCACATACTTGGTGTTGAATTTGCTTACATCACTTGTAGTGGTAGAAGATCCTCTAACCATATGATCGTCCTTCGCGGACACATTCTTGGTTAGAGTTACCTTCAGTTGCATTTTGTTAAAGGCACTGACGATCCTCTTGCCATATGACAGCCTCTCTCTTGTTGAGATTGAGTGCGCATTCTTGGCAATGAGTTATTTTTAACTGCCGATTTGAATTATCTAACCCTAACGGGTGCTCTCTGCATTGTTGTGTACTAGGTAAAAATTGAAAAAATTGGCTTGGTATATTTCAAATACAATCCTAGAAACCCTCTGGAAGGCTCTCCTCTCATTGGACGTGAGTGCTTAGCTGTTCAGCATGTGCTATGTTCTAAAATTTTCTTTTTAGATATAGCTGCTTCTAATATTCTCACAATGCTGTGATAATCATCTCTGGCCGATAATGAGTTGTATTTTGAATCATCTAAAGTTTCCTCTACATGGATCTTTAACATGTGAGACATTGTTTAGTTCTGAGATTTAAATATTTCTTGGAGTTTTCAAGATTGATGGCTGTGGTGACGATGATTTTCTTTTACAAATTTTGGGGATGGTGGGGGTATGGCTATTAAAATAATTAAAAAATAAAAAAACAGCAAAAATTTGAAAGAGCAAATACAATGTGCTGAAGTTTAATCAGCTTTTTAGTATTTTTTTTTTTTTACAGCAAATGGACCATGCTGTCTAGTTGTGAAAAGGGGGATGACTCCCAGTCCTTGGAACATTGGGGGCATGACCGAGACCTTCGAGGATGCTAGGAATATGTGCGCTATTTTCTTTGCAAGTCCTTGTAAACATAGTTATGCGAATTCTAGTTATGATCAAATGCTTGTAAATATTATTTCGTGTCTCCAAAGATTATAGAATTTGCCCACTGGGAAGCCCATGTACAAGTTGGAGGAATATATGAAGTGGAATGTCTTTTTAGACGCTTTGACAAATTGATTGTAAGGGGCATCAAATAAGGAATTTATAAGAGAAAGATGAATGCATAATGTTTCTTTACTCTTTACAGATTCATGGGATAATCTAATTATTTCTTTTGGTGCCATGACCTTGAATTCTAAGCTTGAAGAGGTTGATGCTATTTTGTTAAGTAAAGAAATCAAAAGAAAATTTATGGATTGAAAGTTTTTAAGATGTCTTATTTGCTGGGGCTAGATATAAAGAAAACAATGAGAGGGGGTGGATGAGGGGTGGGAAGGTGTCTGTAGAAGAATTAGTGGGGATATTAAGAAATCTAAATCTCGGACTAGATCGATATCTCCTGATAAAAGTAAAATGACATGCTATAATTGTCAGAAAAATTGCCATATTGAGGAGTGCGCCCTTAAGAAAAAGAATTAAGGTTAAAATTCTTTAATTAAAAATTGTTGAATGATGTTATTGATGATATATTTCTTATTTATACCAACTTTTTGAGTGATAACTCATGCTTGACTAACTTATGTGTCTCATTACACATGAATCCTCACAAGTAGTTGTACTTTGAATATATAAAATTTTATGGAGATTATGTGATTCTTGGTGACAATAATTCATACAAGATTGTTGGTTGAAAAAATAAAATTAATTGAGTGATTTATAGTGAAAACTCTTACTAATGTTTTTTTCACATTGGAGGGCTCGCTAGAAATTTGATTTTTGTTTTCAAAATGAATGATGCTGGTGTACAAAGCTCTTACTCGATGGAGTGTAACTTTATAGGAAAATATTATTGTTGTAACAAATTGTGAAGCTTTAGAGATGAAAAATGATGAATTGTGACACTTGAGGCTGTAAAAAACTTAAGCTATGGGAAAATCTATGAAAATAGGTGTTTTTTGTCCACTATTGTAGGTGTGTATGGAGAGGCAAGAGCAAAAATTCAGTAAGAACAATTGAAAAGACTTAGTAGAAAACATTTTGAATATAAATATAGATTTATTGAGGGTAATTAATAGTCTGTTATGTTGGGCACATATAAAGGTGGTTTGATCTTGAGTTCAAGTGTCAAATTTAGTTCAAGAATGATATACGAGAAAATCAAATGGGAAAAAATAGATTTAGGATCATTGGTTTTACCAATATAGGATTGTTGCCGAAACACATAATCATTGGAATGATCTTGGGTTTACAAAGGGGCAATCCAATTCAAAAGGGGTGAACCTATCAATAATCAACTAAAATTAAGTTTTTCAAAGTGGTTAATTTTACTTGGCAAATGATCAATAAACATAAAATGTAAGGCAAAGGGGGTCCTATAGGATGACTTAACACTTCTATCAAGTTTAGATTAGTTGAGAGAAGATTTCATTCACATCACGTGGGTCATGTGTGTTGGGAAAAACATCTGAACCTTCAAATCCTATGAGTCATATCATATGCTTTGTAGTTCATGTGGGCCCTAAAGGATCCATCATGTGGAGCCAAAGGCTCCCCTTGATAGGCTCTCCCTACAATGGGGGTTTGGGAGCGCCCTTAATTTTTTTTTGCCTTTTTTGGTCATTTTGGGGGGTTTTTTGCTTTTTTTTTTAATTTCAATTTCTTCTAACTTTTTGACGTGCTGATTAATAATCACACATGCATTAGGGGATGAAATAGTGAGTTTTATAAGTATTGTTATGTTTCCCAGAATTGCTTTAGATCTCTTTTTGGTGATATATTTGTAAAAGCTTTAGACTTTGTGAATGTATAGTAACCCTTGATTACTAACTAATACGTTGAGTTGGTTTAGAGTGGGTCTTTTTTCTTTCAAAAGGGTTTTTTACATGTAAATCACTATGTTGTGGTATATTATTTTTCATTTTTTTTCCTTATAATTGTATGATTAGTTTAATTCTGCACACATTTCCTCTCATAGATTAGTGTATCTCCTCTCATAGATTAGTGTAGGAAGCATATTTCAAACCTCTATTTCCTTTTATCAAGTTCATATTAGCTAGGAGAAGATTTCATTCATGTCATGTGGGTCATGTGCTGGGTTATTAGGTCATCATTGGATTTTCCATGTATGCCTATCTATTTTTAGACACACATTCCCCCCCTTGTGTAAGATAATATACACAAATGAGTAGGTGCCACTAATTGAAATAGGCACATGAGATCTCAACACTTACCCAAACTTACCTTGTTTGCTATCTTGCTTCTAGACCTACAAAAATAAAATAAAAGATTGTGTAGTATAAAGCCATCTTAAAAATGATAGTTGAAATAAAAATGTGAGTAAAACTAATACAAATACATATAATTTAAAAGATGCTGAGAGATATCTATCTCTTGAGGTACCTCTACTAAATTGTTATATAAGATGAATAAGCATCTTGGGACTTTGTCTCTCCCCATCTTTTAGATAGATGTATTTAAAATAAAAAAAGACAACTATTTTTTTATTCACTTAAGAGTTTGTTTTATTTTAGAGTTATTTTATTCACAATATTTTTTAAAAATGACACCTTTAAACTAATTTAATTTAGAGGTATTTTATTTATTACATATTAAAAAAATTGGTGTCTTTATTTTTCTATAATTGTCATTTTATTTACTATATATTTTAATATATGCTTTAAAGTCCATATTTTAAAAATAAATGTTGGATCTAAATAGTTTTCCTTTCAACTATTCTCTCATGGTCATGACATCAAATGTTTCTCCCCTTATGTCATTGTATATTACACCTCAACATAATTACATATTGTTGAAGTGTGTTTAAGAAATATTACCTTGGCCGTGCACTTTGAATCATTTATTTGAAACTTGTAAAAGAAACATTGAAACATGATAGTGTATCTCAAATAAGAATTCAACTCAAGTTTTTTATAAAACCATCAAGAGGACCTATTGTCTAAGTGGGAGTGCAATGTATACTTGTTTTTCTTCACCATAAGCACTTGCACAAGAAATGATGGAATACAAAGAAATAAACTTTGTATGTTAGAAATTATGGTTTTTTAAATCATTTGTTTTCTAACTTGTGATTTTTGAGCTTATGATTGAACATAATTGTTTGTTTATATATATGTAGGTGGACCCACATGTGCATAAACCAAGAAAAACTCCGTAGGCCCTATTTTTTTTTTCCACCAAATCTAGAAGTATTAGGCATCAACTTTAGTCATTAGAGTCAATGGGTTGGAATCCAAGTTAGGAACATGTATTTTTTTTTCCTTTTTACAACATTTCTGTGTGTTTTTGGTGAAAGTTGATTTTTGGGGTCTAATAGCTATTCACTAGTTCAATGCATATTCACCAATTTTGTTAGGTGTGTCAAACCACCTTGGCAATATTTCAATCATTGTGTGAATCTACAAACATTACCTAATAAAAATGGTTAACCTAATTAAAGATTATTTTTCTTGGATTTTGGGATAATTTTTTAATTTTTAATTTTTAATAGGTTTATGATTTTTTTTTGAATTTTTTGGAGAGGGATTAAGTGTCATTTGGTAGGATACAAAATTTTATTGAGAAAATCAAGGGAGTAGTCCTAGATTTTACACATTTTGGACAAGCTTTCATATGTATGGGATGCACTACACTTAGCTAGATTGGACATAGTAACACATATTTTTCTTGTGCACCCTTCTAGTAGGATCTATTACAACAATTTGTGGTACTAAATTGTAGAATAAAACACCTAGTTCTTTGGACTAGTGGGTGAGTAGATCATCACCTTGCATGATGTATATCATATAATAGGTGTTCCCATCTAAGGGGGCCACTGTGTTTTCAATGACTGAATTTTAGAGGCCCAAAGGGTTGTGTGGGATGCATACATGGTAGATGTATATCCCTACGGGAGGGAGGGAGTTTGATTGACATCCATTCCTAATTAAGACATTTCACCTCTTAGTAAGATGATTGAGTTCACTGCATCTAGATTGTTTGAAGACAAGAAGGTCTTCACACTTGTATGGATTGGGATCCCATTATGAGTAGGTTGAGCAGGGTTAGGTTCTTGCTTGGAGTTTGGTTTGACACACATTTACCATGATATTTTTAGGATTACAATGTTTTGAGCCCAATAGTTTATCATCTTTCTTTTATCATGGGTTGAATCCTAGAGCACATCCAACTTTACTAAATGGGTGAGTGCAAGATCATGATAGGTCAAACCATGACAATAAGGAAAAAATGTTTTTACTTAGCTAAAATTGTGAAACAAATATATAAATTTTTGTATCAGTTGGATAAAAAGTTGATTTTGGTTTGGTAATACCAAACGAAAATGAATATTTGTTAGTAACGAATGTCTGTTTCCTAAAGGTTTTTTTTGTTATCTTTATGTTTTTCAAAATAGATATCCATTATTTAAAACAAATACCCATTTTGAATAATTGATATTTGTTATTCAAACAAATATTCATTTTGAAAAGTTGAAAATGCACACTTTAGTAAAATGAGCATAACTTTTCTATTATTAAAATTTTAATTTTTTATAGGAGTTGGAAAGGAGATTTAAATATCTACCCAATGGATCATGTAGTTCTTATATATAATTATAATAATTTGAAATTCATCCTTCATTTTTAAAACTTTAACTGCTCACAACTTTTGCATACAAAGTCCTTTTTTTTAATTTTTCACAACCACCTCAAAATACTTGAAAAAGTAAAGGAGTAATTAATAATGAAACATTTATATTTTTTATATTGAGGAGAGTAACAAATTTGCATAAATTATCATAGAAGGGTTCCTTTTTGTATTTGATCTTGTGCACACCTTTCCCCAAGTTGACCCAGGAGAACATGTGTTCCCTAATGACATAATGATTATAAATCTTCCAAGGTATTTTCAATATCTTCAATCGCTAGATACTAGAAAGGAGTAGATAATATGAAGACCAACTAGGTGGGAAGAAGAATATCAGTAGACATTGTGTAGGGTCAAGTCCAACTCAAATGATGAATCCATAATTGTGGACTTGACATAGACCACTAAACTTGACACTTGATAAATCACAAGATCAAAACAAAATATAAGACATTAAAATAGGAAAAATAAATGATATTATGGAATCTTTTTTGAATGCTACATTCTTTGATCATCAAACTACATACCTTGTTTACTTATTTACTTTCCATACATTACTATTTAATATAAGAAAAAACTACCCCACATAATTACCCCCAAATCATTACTATTTAATATAAGAAAAAACTACCCCACATAATTACCCCAAATCATTAATATAGGTTAGTTGCTTATTTATGTACATTTCATTGGATTATCTTGGATTAACCCTAATGGAAGTTTTATTTTTTATTTGCATTTTAGTGAACCTAATCAATCCTATACAACTTAGTTTTCTTATCCATATTAGGGTTTCTCAGATCTATACTTTATGATATTTACATCTCAATTTCATATTTGAAACTTTTTTAATGACCATTTCTTCATTGATTTTATATTGTTAGATCTTTTTCAATTATCTTGATTCTAAAATCCCTTTTACTTACCCAACCCATCCTTGGAAACTGCATTAGGTTTTAATTTTCACATTTGATACATCATTGATATTTCTAATTTTTTAATATGAAAGTGTACCTTTGGGATTTGTTTTTCCTATCTTTTTATTTATTCCATGAGTTATGATCCTAATATTCCTTTGACTTAGTGCTTGTCTAAACCCTAGCATGGCCAAAAGCAATGAGAAAAAGATCTATTTTGATGTTCATAATGAGAACAATGATGAATATTATTACAAAGCTCATTAAAAATCTAGGCTTTGCAAATAAAAAATGTTAGTTTCACCAATACTAAAAATCCTACACAACTAGATATGTTTCACAATATATTTTCTAATTACATAAGATATTTGGAATAGAGATTTTACAAGTAGTTTATGTAAATATCAATTATTCTATAATGACAAGTACATTTGTATCCTACCCCACTACTACCATATACCTATACAACTATTATTCTTCATAGTACCACTCTACTAGTGTCCCACCATTTAGTACCTATACTCATCACCCAAATGATTTATCACACTTCCATGCCTCTTTCGTTGCACCATTGAGCCTATTGATGAGTTCTAAAAATTTCTAGTCCCTTGCTTTAGTTTCATGCTTTTTATCTCATTTCTACTAAGTTTCAAAGAAATTTCTAAACCTTTCTATATACTTTAAGTATTTAAAAAACATTGAAGATGATATATTATATTAATGAATGCATGTGTGATAGTTGAATGTTTATGGGATTTAATAGAATTTTATGATTAATTATAGTTGTTAATAATGAAAAATGCCTTCGGAATAAGGCTAGCCCCCTGCAATCAAGAACCTGTCAACCTGCAATAGAACAACGCTGATTCAACAGAACTAGAGGAGGTGCCCAACTTCAACACGTGTGTATTCTCAAAGATTATGCATGAGATGGTTTGAGGATGTGAAGAAAAATATCCACTTGTCATTCCATCCCTTTAATAAATCATGGAGGAATAAGAGGCCTATTCTAACAAGGGATAACAATTCATAATTAGTGTAGAGACCTTATCAAACTTTTACACTCTCGCTTCCACTTGTTATTTTTTTGTTAAATCAAGACCTAGTCCTCTTCCTACGTTTTTGGAAGAGTTGACAATTGCTCATAGTTTGTTTATAGTTTTTGAATAAGAGGACTCTCACAGACCCTATATATGGGGACACCCTTTTGAGAGATTGACTAGCTAGATTTTTGTATGAAATTAGATTGAATATAAGATTTGTTATACTTTGTTTTGAAGTTTTGTATATGTGTGGATTACAATAAATAAGGATAATTTAGTTGCATGATTATAGTAGCTCAAGCAAGGGCCACTTGAGGCACTGCAAAATCCACATTAGCTTAGATGATTAGTTAAATTATGAATTGTAATTTTAGAATTATAGTTTCCAGTTTACATTACATTGAATGCTATATTGTAATTTCTAAAATTGAAGTTTCTAATTTACATTCTATTCAAAGCTATTAAGTGATTAGCTGAATATGACATGCTACAACATAGAGAGTCACTAGTTATAGTCTGTGAAAAGATAAGTACCTGTAGTAGTTACTAAAGTCACTTGGAGTAACTAGTATTTGGTTACCCTATTCTCTAAATAGGAGTTATTTGAAGTTAGGAAGATTTTAGATGAATTTACTCTTGTTCAATTACCTATACTCAGTCGATTAAGGAAGTCTAGTATTCTCAACTGCATATATAGTGCTAGCATTATCTCAAGTTTATGATTCCCTGGTTGACAATTTAATGAATCCCCCTTTTGAACAATGAACTACTTAATTTGGGATCTAAAGGTCCGTTAAGTCATATGTATGCTATCTACATTAGTTAATTAGACATTAGGGGAAGCTCTACATTTTTGGCATCGTTGTTGGGGATGGTTATAAGTTTATTGTAACATCTCTATCCATAAAGCATAGTAAAAACTTAGGTTTTCATCCTTGTAGTTAAAAAATCATTTCCCTAAAATAGGAAGTAATTCTTTTTCTCTTTTAACATCAGAGTTTGCATTTGCATATTTGAAAACATAAAATATTTCATAAATTAAATCACATTACTTTTCAAACTGAAAATGAGATACAACTTTCCATTTCCAATTTCACATAAGTGATTATAATTAAGCAAAGAATTGACAATTAATTATTGAGTTCAAGGCCAAGAATTCCATATTTGAATTAATTTTCTATCTCACAAGCCTTGACATGTCATGTACAAGAGGGAGAGCATCACCCAAGTGCTTTATGTCTAACCATAGACCGGTGGTCCCTCACACACCTTCCAACTAGAAGTGGCCCTACCCTTCAATGAAGAGTATAGTCAAGGACCCCCTAGTATTGCCATCTGAGTTTGTGGTGTTGTGTCCTGCTTAACTAATACAGTCATACAACTATAGACTCCTAACTATGTATGACACTACTGATTGGCTAGGCAACTCTGGAGCACAGTGAATTGACAAGTGCAAGTAGAGACTTTTGCACTTAATTTGGCCAAAGTTTTGAAATAATTCAACCACTTCATACAAGTGGAGTTGTATGTTCACCCACCTCTACTCGACTTGGAAACCTTAATTGACCTAAGGTTAACCCAAATGTACTGTTTGACCAATGGTTAACTTATTGTAGATTTCTTGGTCAAAATATGATGACTCACTAAGTCAAAACTTAATTGGGTTGGATAGCTAACTCTAACTTCAAACACCCATATTATGTTCATGTAACTACCCGGGTCTTGGATTTTGCCACTTTTTTGAGTCCTTACCACAACCTAAGAGAGTAACTACTCTCCTATTATAAACATTTAACAAATCTTGATGATAAAACAATGTCAACTTGACCTTCTTGGTCATAATATAGCATATTGATAATATATTCATTAACCCCATAGTGATGGGTACCTTTTTATAAAAGAATATATCTTCTCATTAAGGTTTAGAATTTCTTTGGTAAAACCTCTAGTCTTTTTCACAAAGATTACCTCTAGTTGATAGGCTCCCCATACCACCTTGGTTACCTCAAAATAATTCCTAATTCAAAATACTTTTCCATATCAGTGAGCCATGTCTCTACAAAATCTACACTCACTATTCAGTCAAAATTTGAAGGTGTGACTTTCTTCATGTCTCTAGATAGTTCTATGACCAATTGGCTCCTCTTTACCTCATTCGACCTTGATTCTAAAGTGTTTTCTCCATGCCCACTCTGAGTGGTTCACTCATGGTGATTATCATACTCACCTTCATGGCATGCCACTTTTTTGGGTCTACTCTGACCTCTAACCTCTTGCTTAAGGTTTCTAATTCTCTCTTGCTTCATTAAGCATCACGAGAATCTGATCTAATTTTTCTTTCAAGTTACTAGAAGGTTTCCCTACCTCCTGGCTTCCTTCATGATTAGTTTTGGTTCAAACCATATTGGAATTCTACTTCACCTAAAGTTTCCAATTTAAACAATCAATTAGTTTTTCAAATTGTTACATTCATTTATACACATTTAAACAATTTCTATAAATTCAATTTTAAACAAGAATAGTTACTTTTGACAAGAATTCCCAAAATTATTTTTTATTATAACATATGTGGATTACATAATATCCTTATTTATTTCAAGCTTTAACATTTTACAACTATACGTCATTATCATAAGGGGATAGGTTTTTTAGGTTCTTATTAACTCTCAAAGTCTACCATAACAACTTCAGGAGGTGGATGCACTCACATGTGCTCATCCAACACTTCCCGTCTAATCCTAGAGGTACTAGAACTACATTCACTTGGTAGCTTCCTATGAACATAAAGTTTAATTGGTTCCATTTTAGGAATAGGTACAATGGTCTTAGCTACTTTGACCCTCTACTTCTCTTTCTTGGCATGCATAAGAACATCAATGAAGGTTCAAAGTTAGCTAGCCACACACCTTCAGAGTAGTTAATGTTGTCTAAGGTTTTAATTTCCTCTTCTCACTCCTTCTTAGCCTTAAGTTAACATTCATTTCTGATTACTGAATTCTTGGTCGTTTGCTTAGTTCTTACCATTATGGTAGAAGAACATGCAAACATTAGCTACTGATAATGTTGGAATAAAAGCTTATGTAGTGAGCTCATAGGTTCATGTATTGAACCCAATAGCTCTAATGCCATATATAGCATCTCTATCTATAAAGCATAGTAAAAATTTAGGTTTTCAACCTTGTAGTAAATAAATCATTTACCTAAAAACAATAATTAATTTTTTTTCTCTTTTAACATAAGAGTTTGTATTCACATATTTGAAAATAAAATATTTCATAAATGAAATCACATTACTTTTCAAACTAAAAAGGAGATACAACTTTCCATTTCCAATTTCACATAAATGATTACAATTAAGCAAATAATTAACAATTAAATATTGAGTTCAAGGTCAAGAGTTCCATATCTGAATTACTTTTTTGTCTCACAAGCCTCGACATGTCATATCTAAGAGGGAGAGCATCACCCAAGTGCTTTACCTCCAACCACAGACAGGTGGCCCCCCGTGCACCTTCCTTTTGGAAGTGGCCCTACCCTTCAATGAAGAGTATAGTCAAGGACCCCCTAGTATTGTCATCTGAGTTTTTGGTGTTGTGTCCTACTTAACCAATATGGTCATACAACTACAGGCTCCTAACTATGTATGACACTATTGATTGGTTAGGCAACTCTAGAGCATAATAAACTAACAAGTGCAAGCAGAGACTTTTGCACTTACTTTGGCCAAAGTTTTGAAATAAATTCAACCACTTCATACAAGTGGAGTCGTACGTTCACCTACCTCTACTCAACTTGGAAACCTTAACTGACCTAAGGTTAACCCAAACTTACTATTTAGCCAATGGTTAACTTATTATAGGTTTATTTCTCAAAATATGATGATTCACTAAGTCAAAAATTAAGTGGGTTGGATAGCTAACTTTGAATTTGAACACCCATGTTACATTCACGTAACTACTTTGGTTTTGGCTACTTCCACTTGTTTGAGTCCTTACCACAACCCAAGAGAGTAACTACTCTCCTACAAATCTTGACGACAAAACGTTGTCAACTTGACCTCCTTGTTCATACATAATATAGCATATTGATAACATATTCATCAACCCCATAGTGATTGGTATCTTTCCATAAAATAATATATCTTCTCATTAGGGTTTAGACTTTCTTTGGTAAAACCTCTAGTCTTGTTCACAAAGATTACCATTTTTTAATATAACCCTTTTCGACAATATTATCGTTGGAAATTTACAAAAGAGTAACTTCTAAAATATTGATTATTTATCTTTAACAGGGTCAAGTACTATCCATACTTCGACTTCTCAAAATTTCTCCAGTTCTTTAACCAATCTATTCTTTTTGATTCAAGTATAATAAAGGATAAAATGTTCTTAAACACAAGCCCATATTCTAATTTCTTTAGTAGAACTATATATATTTTATATGTACTCAATTGGAAAGTGAAACAGATGATTTCTATCAAGAATTAACTTAGACTCATATAATTTCACAAGGAAGAATTCAGATACCTATTTCTTCTATTTTCTTTGCATAAAGAAAGAATATTGACAAGAATTAAATCTTTTTTGGTTTATGGAAATCTTCTTTCCCAATAAACATAAGATATTTTTTTGAAAACTGGAAAGATTAAGAAATAAATGATGGTCACTTGCCTACTTAGCTAGTATAGTTGAGGAACTTGTATTTAGCACACAATTACCCAGCCCAAACATGTGGCTAACTAAATAAGAAAGCTCGAGTTGCAACTCTAAGATTGAAATGCAACTCTATTAATGGTAAGAAACAATAACCTACTCTATAGCACTTCTCATCAAATCTATTCAAAACTTGAAGTCCTCGCCAAGTATTTCAAGTCAGTCTTTATGTGCTTCTATCCCAACATGCAGTAGTGGATACATATTACCATCAGGGCTTAAATTTGATGGCCGTATGACCATATTTAGAGATTTTTGCCGTAAAATACAATCAAAATTTTAAGAAGATTGTATAGATGAAAGGAGAGATTTTGGATAGTCTGTCAAAATTTATATAGAATTATAATGATATATATATTTGATTTATATATAATTTTACTTACGCTAAGGTATATCATAATGTTTTAAGGGCACCTTTGAATAGGTAACTGTCATTAAAAAATTTGTTGACAGGCAAGGTTGATCATCAAATTTAAGCCCTGATTACCATCATCTACAAATATTTACAAATATTTCTATCTTTGTGGCTTATGCCTACCCGACCACTATGGGAAAATATTGGTGGTTAACACATTAAATTTGAACTTTATTAGTATTTTGCTGTTGGGCAATACTATTGCAATGAGTTTTGTTTTCCTTAATTATTAATAACTTAGTTTTCAACCAATCAAAAACAATAATTTTTTTGAAAAAAAAAAATTCAATTTTATAAAATGAACTTGCAAAATATTTAATTTTATAAATTATAAAAAATATTTTTTCTGAATATGATTGGCTAAAAGACTTTGTGTATTATTGACGGATTTTTAGGAAAAGTGAAAGTCAACTATTATTTTGCCTATTTTAAAAAAATTTGAACTATTATTTTGTCTAATTTTTTTGTGTATAAATTCATTACATAAGATTTCTGAATTATTTATCACAAAAATTAGGGAATTCAATTGATAAAAGCAATATACAATTGGAGAATTAATTGTATTGACTTAGTCCACTGATATGCATGGTATTTGATTCCTTTTTTATTATTGTTAGTGTATTATGCTTCTTACCTTATTAAACTAATTTAATAATCCGGACAAACGAAGGCTCATATCACTCGAGGTCTTAATGAATGAAATATTACTCACAGCTTAAAATTCACTATTTTCAACAATCATCCACTGTTAATGGATTTACAAGAATTTGATTTGAATCTTTGAAATACGATGCTGAAATTAAATAAACACTATTTTTAATTATAAATCTTTTATCTTATATATTAAATTTTAATAATTATAGAAAAGAATAAAAAAATGACGAGATCATTAGGCTAATAAAATTTCCTGAATAATTTAAATGTGTGTCTAATAAATTAATTAAGGCTATGATTTCATAAATGTTACTTTATCTCTTAGTTTAAGAGTATCTAGTAAGAATATGCAAGAATATTTTAATTTTTTGACAATTAGGTGGCTATATAGATTTTATAATAGCAGTAATATTTAAAAAAATTAGTCCACAATTTATAGGATGCTGGTGGTAGAATAGAGTTTTAGTAGAAGTTATTATTCTTGTAATAATGTCATATGACTAATTTATCAACTCTTAGGAAATAATTCCAATTCAATTAAAAACAACTTCTATTTTCAAAAATAAAAATTCAAATTTTACTGTAGCATATTCTACTTTGCATTACATTCCAAAGCTTACCCAAATTCATTTATTTTTTGAATCAAGGACATAATAGCTAGTGCACATATATTTATTTTTTTATAGTTTGATATTTATAATATTTAAAATTTTAATATAATATAATTGATTTTTATTAATATTATATTTTTATGATGAAATTTAGATTATATAATATTATGTAATATTTAAATAATATAATATTTTTATTAATATGATATTATATTACTTTACGTTTTGTTTTTGATACAAGAAAAAACAGGTTTTGAAGGGACCCAAAACCCTTTACAAACAAGAACAAAGTTGCAAAAAGGACAGTCTGCAACTAGCCAAAAAAACCAGCTCCCATACAAGACCCTTCAAGATTTATGTTTAGAGTTACTCTTGTGGGAGCAGAGAGTCATGTCAAAAGAAGGCCTAGAGAATTTAGTTTTCTTGCCCTTAACAGTGATCCAACCTTCTTCTACTTGCGCTGCCTTATCATGCCAGGCCAACTCACTATTTTCCAGAAGGTGAATGCCTGCAACCATAGTTTGAGAGATTTCATCATTATTCCTTCGTGCAGACAAAGACTTAATTGAAAAGCCGTATGGAATGGGAGTTGTGGCACTATCACCAGAAATGGTAGCCTGAGATCTAGTCACTTGCTCATCAAGGGTAGTTTAGAAGCCCCACCATTTGGAACATCCAGAGGGGATTCCCCAAGACCCTGTAAATCAGAAGCAACCACCTTAGAAAAACTCTTATGTTCAAATTTCTTCTCAACCATAGAATGCTATTGAGAAGCGCCTTTCCACCAAGTAGCCGTCTTTGCTTTTTTCTCAAATCCACATTGTGCAACAACATGACTTGTTTTAAAACATCTTCTACACCGGAAGATAATCCCTTCAAAATCCAAAGATTAGACCCAAGAGCCCTTAGAAGATTTAAGTAAAACCTCAGCAGGAGGCCCTTTTGAAACATCAATTTCCACCAATATGCGGGTAAAAGTTGAATGAAAAATGTCAGAAGATTCATCATCTACCAACAAAAAATCACCAAGGGCTTCACCAACATCCTCCTGAAGAGAGTCACTCCAAAGGTGGAGGGGAAGATTAGGAAAACGAACCCAAATCGGGATCTTGTTAAAAGTTTTAGAAGCAGGGTTGAAATTTGAGTGCTAGGGCTTAATCATCAGCAAATATTTGTCCTCCCAGCTAAAAAAATTATCACATAAAATGATATTTCTGTCCTGAGCATTGTCAAATTTAGCTACAAAAAGCCTCTTAGCCATGGGGAAAATATGAACTTTACCAGAAATCAGAGGCTCCCATTCATTGGTGATCCAGGAATGCAACTGAGTGAGGCTAGACCAAAAACCCCTAAACTGACAGATCACCCCACGAGCGGAAAGCTCAGCTGCGTTATCATCTATTTCTTCTACCATCGCGTCCTTCAGCTTCACTGAAACAGAATTGGAGACCAGGATAAACCCGCCAAACAAACTCCTTCCTAGACTGAAACCCGCGTTCAACCCCTTGGCTTTCGTCGCTGAGCCAAAGCCCTTAACCCTCTCCCCGCCAGATCCCAACACACCATTTGCAGCGTTCATAGCCTTAGCCGTGACATCAGATTGCAACCCAACCGCTCGAGCTCCAGTCACAATAGACACCAGTGTTGGGCCTTCTGTAGTCGCCGCCGAGGATCCACCACCATCGCAGTTCAAAACACTGTCATTCCTACTCGAGCGTGCCATCAATAGTCTAAATATTACTTTAAGTTTTGTTAATGTAATATTATATTATATTTATATTATTTTATATTTATATTTATACTACATTGCATTAGAATTATATTACTAATATATTTATTTGTAAAAAAACTATTTAAAATATACAAGATCTTTTGATATTTTTAAAAATAAAAAATAAATGTTATAAAGATTTGAGATAGATTTTTGTGAAGATAACATTCATAATTATATCCTACATGATAGATTTTTTGATATCTTTCTATAATAATTATATAATATTATAAATTATATATAAATATTCAAATGTATTCTACATTCATGTTTAATTTATAAAATTAAAATTGATTCTACTTTATTTTATTAAAAAATAAATCAAACAACAAACATATATACTAGTTTATTTTTATTTTAAATATTTAGCATTAAACAAGATATTTGCATTACATAACCAAAACAAATAAAAATAACCATCACTACTAAACAAACGAAACCAAAAAAACAAAAATCAAACTAAAATACAATAATTAACAAAAAAAAATATATTTAATTTTATTCACCTTCATTAAATTTACATATATTTTATTTCAAACTTCTAATCACAATACTGCAAAGGTAAGTACTAGCCACTACGTGGCACTTATTAAATAGGAAATGGTGCAGCTAGCATCGGGTTGAGTATTCCCCAATGTCACAACTTAGACAACCGATAAAAGGAAATTTTAAAAATCAATTTAAAAGCTATTGAAACTTTGAATAATGCCACCACAAAGTGGCGTTTAAGACATAAAAATAGCGGCTGATAACACATGCCATAATATCGGTGTTAATTCCATATTAATGTATCATTATAGCCATCAATGAAGACTATCATGTCTCTCGATGAGAATTATAATAACCAATATCATTTACAATCCTTCATGCTTCCCTAAGCATGTAAATGTTAACTATCAAATACATATACATATATAAAGTATATATATATATATATATATACTTTATTTCTAATATAATATATATACATATATGAATATATATATGTATTCATCTAATAACATATACATATATGTATATATATCTTTATATATATATACATGATATTTTCCAATTATCACAATATATTTGCAATCAAATTAAAATGAAGAGAACAAGATCATATAATGACTGGGTTCCACTTACCCCTATGATGCAACTCACAACTCTGGACTTACACTGACTCAATGGGGTTAATAATTTGACCTGTGTGATGTAAGAAAACTCAGATAGCAATACTAGTAAATCCTTAGACCATACCCTTCTCTTGGGTGATACTCTCCCTCTCCCTTTGGAGGGTGTGAAATTTATCCTACATTTCACTTAAAGAAATATTCACATAGTTCGTTGTTAAAAAATATAACATATCCATAATGTCTAATAAATAATAATAATTCATTAAAGTGCAAATACATCACATTGCATTTAATTTCATCATAATGTTTAAATATCAAAGGAACATCATCATCACATTAAAAATTGTATTTTAACATAAAGTTAAAAGTAATTTTTAAATTAAAATTGGGGTGTAACATTAATTCATTTTCATTACTTTCATAAACTAGGAAGTTTTCAATTACAACAATTTTGATTAGTATACATTTTTGAATTTGACCCTAAACTACTCACTAATAGTGTGCAGGAGAAGCTATCTAAAACCCAAAATACTATTGTATATGAAGTACGAGAGACACTTTGGGAAGATTTATCCTCTCAAATCAAGAAGAATTTGAAGATAATGGTATAAGTGAAGGACCAATTGAGTGAATCAACGATATAGAACTAACCCTCACACCAATACCTACTCTAGACCAAGGGGGAGCTCACTTAAGGAATCTTAACATTATGGCAGAGGAAGTGGTAGACAATCTGACATAGCTTGTTACATTCAAGTTTCCAATTATAAATCAAGAAAAAGCATCAACCCTCAAGAATATACCCTCCTCTGCCTTGCCCAACTTCTATGGATTGATCACAGAAGATCCATACACATTCATGTTTGAGTTTGTTATTCTATACAAAAGCTATGATTACACCATATATGGTCATAGATTAAAGATCTTACCAACCACATTGAAAGATACCACCTTGTGGTGCACTACTGTATTTGACTCCAAATTCCGATGAATGTTTGTCAAAATATCGACAAACTATTGTCGAAATACCGACGAAACAACCATATAAATTTCGTCGCTATTTTTTCATCGCTTTTTTGACAAACTAATATACGTCGGAAAATCGACGAAAAATTTGTCCATCTAGTGACGAAAAATAGCCACAAATTTTGACGAAAAACTGTAGACAGTCGTCAAAATTTTGACGAAGAGTTTGCGACGAAAAACTACAGACATTCGTCGAAATTTCAACGAACAGTTTGCGACGAACCACTAAAACTTCCAACGAAATTGTTGTGCATGTGACGATATACATCATCGAAAGTACGACAAAAATATTGTCGCATGTATAGAAAATTTGTAGAAAGTTTTAGTGGTTTGTCGCAAACTGTTCATTGAAATTTCGATGAATGTCTATAGTTTTTTTTTTTAAATTATTCGTTCAAATGTATGCTATTACATAAATTTGAACGAATTTTTTTAACTTGCTCCAATGCAATAATGGACAAGGGCATGGTCTCAATGCTGTTACAATAACTAGTCTATGAAATTGCAAACCAAAAAAGAATTTTGTTGTGTTTGAAAGATATAAAACTTTAAAGCTCTTATGTTATACTGGAAACAATCATAAAGCTTCAACAAATTTGCTTAAAGAATTGAAACCGTATTGGAAAATAATTCACTTATATTCAAACTGTATGTAAAATATGTTACAAAGAACTCTATATATAGAGTTTTGAAGACAAAATCTTTCGTAGTATGCAAACTGCTGATTTTTATTATACTTTTAAAATTGAAAAAAATTAAAACTAAAGCTAAAAAGCCATCGATGTTAATGCATGTCTTCAGTGATGCTACTGTTGCACATGGGGTGGGTTGTAAATGCATTTAAAAAAACATTGGTTTTGTATTTTCTCCTTGCTCTCTACTTGTCCACAATAAAAAAAAAAACTCAAAATTTGTTAATATTTTAAAAAGATTTATGAAACTTTGAAATATGAAAAACAAAATCTCTACAATGAAATCCTAAAAAGGAAGTTAATATACCTCCATAAGCTAAACTAATACTAATGAATAAACTGACATGGCAAAAAATAACATCAGAAACTCTACCCAACTTAAAGAAGTAATTTAAAATCAAAGGAAAAATCAACGAAAATCTATTTGAACTATAAGAAAATCTTCACTACAAGTTGACAAATCCATGCCAACTATGACAGTAGAACCAAAAAATTAGTAAGTATGAGATTCACCCCAAATTCATGTGGCTTTTAAGCAATCATTATTATAGTTGAAGATTATTTTGATTTTGTGACTGGATTTTATGGAATTTTTGATATAAAAAAGAAGTTTCTAAAATTTTAAAAAGTAAGTATAAAAAAAATATTGTAAGCTTACTATTTCATATAAAAAGTTAGTTTTTAAATTACTATTCTTAAGATTAAAAAATATCTCAGATTTTTGAAACAAGATATCTTTTGTGATTTTTTGTATAGATTTATTTAAGTAATATTTTCCAATCAAAAATAATAATTAGTTAGAGATAAGATATAAAAATAGTATGTTAATTTACTAAACATAAAATAAAAACTTTCTAAAATTTAAAGTATGAAAGAACTTTCCTAAATTTACTATTGCATATGAAAGTAAGTTGTTAAATCAATGTAATTAAAATTAAAAATATTGAAAATCTTTAAAATAAAAAGTATTTTTGATGTCATTGTAAAATGGTTTTTCAAATAATAAAATACAAATAAAATTATGAAGGAATGAAAAATAATTATTACTATCTTGATATGGTTCAACTTTGAAAGAGAACATTCATAAAGAGGGTTTACAATTGGGTGTTTGATGCTTCTAAGGAAACAAGATGGGAAGGGAAGTATTGTTTTGCACATTTTTAGAATGCAAAAGACTAAAATAAAGCTTTCATTTTCATTACAAGTGAGGAACAATTACAATGTCAAATGGAGAATGCAACAATAAACAACTTTTCCTCTTTTACCACTTACAAAAAAGTGAAGAAATGCAACAATAAAGAGAGCATCATAGTGTGTAGAATATGCAAGATCTAGAAGTGGGGTTTCAAACAAGGAGGTCAAAATGTAAAAGAAGTATGAGTTTGAAACCATGGCTTGAAAAGTCTCTTTATTTTTACAAATGGCCGAACCCTCAAAGGTTTATATGGAAATCTTGGATGTATTCAAAAAGCAAAAGAGTACAAAGATTTGATAAACACTTAGAAACTTAAGAGGTCGTGACCTTATCTACAAGAGTAGCATCTTTCCATTTCTTTCAAAAGAATAAAAGCCTTGTCTCTTTTTCCATACAAAAAATAATGAAACCCTAAGCTTGCTTAAAAATATGAATACCCAAAAGCACAAATGGAGCCACAACTTGGGTTATGTCTCTTTTCTTTTACATCAAATATAGAAAATAGAAGGTAGTGTTGAAGAGGTTGTAGCTCATAGAAGTTTTCTCAATCAAGATACAAAAGTTTGAAGCCCTCTCATAGTGAGGCCACGACTAAGAAATTATGAAGAGCTTCAGAAAAACAAAGAAGCATGAAAAGAAAAAAAGGTCCATTCATTTTACAATTTCTTGAGCTCCAATTGAGCTTGACATTAACAGGAAAAGGGAGGAAAGTATGAGATTGAAGCTTATCAAGTTTTGCACTGTTGAAAAAATACATGTAAACCCACAGGTTCTCCACATGACGCCTTCAAAAGACCAATCAAGGGCTCCCAAATGATGACAAGCAACACAAATGAGGGTTTTTACAAAATGTAAGCAAATAAAATACACCAGAAAATACATTAAAGGCCGCGGTAGAGAAGATCAAAACATGCATTCAAAATGGAAGATAGGAGAGTCATTGCTTAGTTTGTTAAAATGAAGACTTACCTGAGCATTTTACCTGCAAAAACCTTTTGTGAAAGTCCTCAAAAGCAATAGAGGATGAAGCTCGAACTCAAAAACCCCATGGCGGCTGTATGTAGAGAGATTTTTCCAGAAATGTCAAAGCAAAAAGAAGAAGGTGGAATTTGATAGAGTTTTGTTTTAGGGTTTTTGCCCTAATTCGAAATTGTCACAATAATGTAATTATATTAAATTTATATTAAATAATATTATATTTTATAAATATTTATTATATTATGTGATTGTATTTTAGTATATTATAATAACATTTATTATACTATTGTATATTATATTATATTGTATTTATATTATTATTATATCCTATTGGATTTTGGATAAATTTTTAGGATAAGGGTTGGAATCAAATAAGTATTATATATTGTTAGTTTTATATTATTATAATTGTTATATATTTTTATTATATAATAGTATTAATATATTATTAATATTTAAATTATTATACTATTCATAATATTGTATTATTATTTTGATATTACTATTATATTATTCTTATTATTAAATTGTTTCCATTATTATATTATTATATTAATATGATTTTTGTAATATTTTAATTAGTAAATTATCATTATCCTTAATATTATATTATTAATTAAATATTATGAATTTTAATATTAAATTATTAAATTATTATTATTCTAATGTTATAATGCTATAGTATATTAATATTATTATATTATTATAATATTTAATATACTATATTTATCTTAATATTAAATATATGATATTTATATCATAGTATATTATTATTTGAATAGTATACTATTATTTTTTATATTATATTATACTAATAGATAATATATCATATATTATTATATTTATATTTTATGATATTATATTTACATTTATATTTATTATATGATATTTATATCATATTATATTATATTATTTATATATTGTACTATTATCTTTATACTATATTATGAAAAAGTATTTATCATATATTTTTTTTATTCAAGGGAAAAACGCTTTTGGCCAGAGCTATGAACCGAAATACAACCATTCAATAATACCACCCCAACAAGGTTTGAACCTTGGTGGCAAGAACAACAATGCCACCTATAAACCATCACACCATGCTAATACCGGCGAAAAAGTATTTATTATATTATTATATATTAAATATTTTATTTTATTTATAATATTAGAATTTATTTTTATTATATTAACTATACATTATATATTAATTAGGGTAAAGGATGTCGGAATGTTAAAACCTATATATATTCATTATTATAATATTGGCTGTAATTTTATTTTAATAAAACTTTGGAGGAGCGGATACCAATAGCAGGGAAAGCAGCTAAAAATGGCAAAAAAAAGCCAAAGAAATGGTCGCCTCATTTATAGAAGGAACACCACAGTTAAAAAGAAAACACAACAAATGATAAATTTAAAATGATGACATAAAAAGATAGGAAGTAATGAATGCTTAGGATTAATTTAACCGTATTGCATTGCTTTTACTGATCTCTTGACCGTTGATTTCAGAACAACTTGCAATTCTCAAATAGGACACACCTGCGGCGTAATTAGATGCCTCTAACTAATACCCTTGTGCTATAGTTCTTCCTTGCATTTTATGCTTGACCTAGGCTTTATGCCTTAGGATTATTGTTGGAAAATCAAAATATTTAATGTGCCTTAGATATTTTTTTTATGATTTTGAGAAAATCTGTAATACCCCTCCGTTTTGCGTTCTGGCTGGACCGTGTGTCCTTGGTTGCTTTGATGTGCTTTTTGGTTATTGAGATGTTGTATCATGTGTGTGCGATTTGATAGATAATTATAGAGTGATAGTTTAATTGGTGTGATGTGATGTATCTTATTTGATGTTTTATTTGACATGTTTTAAATTGGTATAAGGATGATTAGTTATTGTAACATGTTATTGCGTGAGATATTTGTTTATGATGGAACTGTCAGTCTATGATGAGTGTATTGGTGAAGGGGATGGGACTGTATCACTCGCTTGCGAGCGCCCTACGATTCCGAGATTTTCCCCTTCACGGTGTGTTTTATTATATCATATATATGCATGTTCGATATGCTCTTTGTTCGCAGGTTGATAGGTACATGACATCGAATCCACCTGGTTCACAGGTTTGAGTGTGTCCATTGGCCAACGGTAATCGATTGGGAGATAGTAGCTAGGTTTTCCGTGCCAAGTCGTCACCCTAGTCATAGAGTGTCGTCGGGTTGTTGATGGGTCAGTTGTTTTAATTTGGTCCTTTTCACCTTGAGTATTTATTTAATTTCAAATTATTAAGGTTATTAAATGGCTTGTGTAGTTAAATGATGATTAAATGTATTTAGTTGTTTATTAAATTTAATTTGTTACAATGTTATAAATGTTATTTAAATTTATTCCTTAATTTAATTTAATTAATAAAATGATATAATGTTGGATTAGATTTATTTTGTTGATTAATTAAATTAATCATGTTGAAATAAATAAAGTTAAATTCTTTTGGAAATTATAAAGTTAAAGTCTTTTGGAAATATTTGGAAACATTTAAATGCATATGAAATAGAAATTTCAAAATAGATAATAAAGTCTTGTTGAAAACAAATTTGTTTTAAATTTAAAAGAAATAAAAATATCCCCAAAAATTGCAATGAATTTAGTGGGTGGGGATATTTTAGGGGTTTGACCAAAATTGGGGAAACTCTATTTTGAGCATTTGCTATTTCATTTTGGTTTTCAATTTTGGAAATGGTGGAAGAAAAAGAGGAGTAAGGATTTGGCTTTTGTTCTTGGAAATCTTGAAGAAGGAAGGGGATTTCTTGGTGGGCTGGAAAAAGATCTGAAAGCAACATTTGGATCCTTCTATTTGTGGAGAAAAAATCAGGTTCCTCCTTTATTTCTGTTTTCATTTTGAAATAAGTTTCAAATCTTTGTTTTGCTATTTGGAAATCTTTAAAATGTTGTTTAAATTCAATGAAACCTAGGTGAAATTTGTTCAATACTTGCAAGCTTGTTGGAATTTTGGAAAAATGAAATCAATACAAGAATCTTACAATGGAAAATTGAAGGAAAATCAAAAGAAAATCTTCCTATCAAACTGAAATTTAAACCATTTGTTGTATTATCATTCTATGAATTTATAATTGCTGGGTATTTTGTTTATGTGAAAATTTTCTTCAATTTGTCTGTAAGCTAAAAATTATATATATATAATATATACATTTATGTATATATGATAATATATACATACATATACATACTATATATATATATCTTCATATTTATGAATTTTAAAGGTTTGGTGAAAAAACTGTGTTTTTCCTTTCTGGGAAATCGCCCAGAAATCAAAACGCGTTTTTATTTGTGAATAAAATATAATAAGAAAAAAATAAGTGTGGTGGGGTGGTCTGCTACACAGCCGCCCCCATAGGAGGCGACTGTGTAGGGAGCGCCACTGCGCTGCCCACACAGTCGCGCCTGTGGGGAGGGTTGTGTAGCAGCCTCCCACGGGCTGCGCCCCTCATATATGGGGGTTTGGGGGCTGCGCATCAGCATGAGTCGTGGTTTTCTTTTTTTATATTTTACTTTTAAAATTTAGTTTTATTTTAATATATTATATTATATACTTAATATAATATATATATATATATTATATATATTAAATTTATATTATATGTATATATATTATAATATTATTTAAATATAATTTTTTATAATTATGTATATATTGTGGAAATATATATATAATGTTTAGATTTTATGCATTTTCTGTTAAGATAATCTGTAATATGGAATTTTAAATTAGTTGATTTAAAAATATTAATATATTTAAACAATAAATATATATTTAACATATATATATATTTGTATATACATTTATATGTATATTTAACTTATGATTAGATTTAAATATAGATTATTTCAAGATGTTTATTGTCGTGTTAATAGAGGCAAAAAAAAAAAGGATTTTTAGATAATCAATTGTTTTAATTAAAAAGTTGTTTTTTTTTATAATCAAGGGGATTATTTTAAAAGTTGATTTTATAATCAAAGAACTTTATTTAAAATTTCATTTTGAATATTATGTATAATTGAGGAAAATTGAATTAAATGGTTAGATTTTAAATCCCTTAATATTGCCAATGCGAGTTGATTTACTTTGAGTATGAACGAATGATGCTAGTTATTAGATTTATTTCATGTACTATACCAGTGTTTGGCTTGGGTTTAGGAAACCCTAACATTAGTTTATTGAGTTGCCTGAATTTCTTTCTAAATGATGTTTTCATTCTCTCTCGATGTTGGGAAAATGGGGTTATTTGTCTAGTAAGTCTTCCAGAAGAGTTGTTCTAGGTTGGGATGTTCTTTGTGGGGATTCGGCTTGCGAATTTCCTTGGGAAATGTGTAGAGTTGTATCATGTTGTCTCGCCTAGTTTTTCACGAACGGGGATTGGTTTGTGCCTCCTTGGGATTAGGAGAGGGTTATGTGGTTGGTACCTCCTTTGGAAGGAGTGGTTTATGATCTTTGTTTCCTCTAGTGTTTGGAGAGGGTTTGACCTTTGTTTCCTCCAGTGTTTGGAGAGGGTTGGACCTTTGCTTCCTTCTGTGTTTGGAGAGGGTTTTATGTTTCGTTGCCTCCTTGGATTGGAAAGGTTATCTTATCTAGTTCTCCCTTGGTGATTGGTTTTGTTGGGTATGTTGTCGATAGGAGAGTGGCTCTTTGTGGGGGTCCGACACACAAAGGGGTGCTAGAGTAACTCACTTAGGGTTTAAGTAAGTGATAACTTAAAAAGAACTAATGAAAAAAACTCTCAAACTAATTAAGATAATTAATGCCTCTCTCATAACTCATTCGCTTTTAAGGTTTGAGATGATACAAGAAGCGTAGTTGGTATGAGGGTCCGACGGCTGGTAGAGTTGAGCCTAGATAGCCCAAGATGTGGGTTCGGTTGCCTTAGACAGTTGAGCCAGGGTAACTCATAGCAAATGTCGTGTGACACTCTCTCTCTATGTCAACCAGAGGTCAGTTTGTTGTACTATGTAAATGATTCTTGTTCTCTGGAAGCATCGTAACCTTTGTGTTAAGTGATGTTGTACTTGTATCCTTTTTAGTTCATTTATGTTTTAGCCTGAGTCTAGAGGTAGATGGCCTTGCTAGGAATTCCTGGTTACTATCTCCTAGCACGGTGGGTGAGCCTTCGGGTATCACACGGTTGGGTGGAACGTGCACCTTAATCCGTTGGGTCAGATTTTTGTTCGTGTGAATGAGGTTTCCAGTTGGAGAGCTCGTGGAATCCTGTTCTTCCATGCTTAATTCATTCAGTTGATCTTGTGTTTTATTACCCCTCATTTGTTATCGAGGTGGAATTTGTAATATGTAATCATGCTTATTGGATTCATCTCATTCGGGGAATGAGTGTTGTAACCTTATTGCTTTGTGATCGTTATTGAAATCATGTGGTATTTTGATTCTTGAAGTAATTAATCTTATTTGGAATCTATGCATTCTTAATTGTTAAGTAATTAAATGTTATGGTTATTATTCATGTTTCTTGTTTGGGTTTAAGTAACTCAGCCTCGTAACCTTAGGGGATTGGTTGGCAATGGTTAGTGAACTGGCATGTTATTTGTTCTTAATAAAAAAAAAATTAGTTCGTTTGTGTAGTAAATTGCAACTTCCCCTAGCGTTGCGTGGCGGGGCGTTACAAAATCATTATAGCCATGTGCCTTGGGAGGTTATGATTTTTATATAAAATCAAAATACTTATATAGAGATATACTAATATACCCTATAAAATTAGCCCTATACCCTCAACCCTCAACCCTTTACCTTAAACACTAAACCCTACACCCTCAACCCTCATCCCTATACCTTATACCCTAAACCCTAAACATTATCCCTCAACCCTATACTTAAATGGTAAACCCTACACTCCCAAGCCTTAACCCTATACCCTATACCCTACACCCTAAACCCTATACATTATATCTTAAACCCTAATCCCTATACCCTATACACTTAACCTTATACCCTCAACCCTAAACATTATACCTCAACCCTCAACCCTAAAACTTATACTTAAATCCTAAACCATAAATGAAATATCCTCAACCCAATACCCTCAACCCAATACCCTATACACTTAACCTTATACCCTCAACCCTAAACACTATCCTTGAACCTTGAACCCTATACCTTAAACCCTAAACCCTAAACCCTAAACCCTAAAACCTCATCCCTCATCCCTATACCCTATACCCTCAATTTTATACCTAATATCCTAAACCCTAATCCCTTTATCCTATACACTTAACCTTATAACCTTAACCCTATACCTTAAATGCTAAACCTTACACCCTCAACCCTCATAAGGGAAGATAGAAAGAGGGGGCAGCGAGGGATTGGGGGGAGAGAGAGAGGTTGGGAGGGAAAGGGAGATAAAGATAAGTAGAGAGGGAAGGAGAGGTACAAAGAAATGAGAGATACATAGTAGATAAGGAAGGAAAGATGGAGAGAGAGGTATGGAGGGAGAGGGAGGGAGGTGAGAGACACATGAGATAGAGAGAAAGAGAGAGAGTGTGGTAGGGAATGATGGAGGGAGATGCATGTAGAGATGGATAGGTGAGATAGAGAGAAGTAGAGAGAGATAGAGATAGAGATAGAGGGAAGGAGGGAGGGTGGGAGAGAGAGGAGAGGAAGGGAGAGGTAAAGAGGGATAGGTGAGATAAAGATAAGTAGAGTGAGAATGGTGATATATAGAGGAGAGAGTTATAGAGAGGGAAAGATAGAATTGTGAGATAGAGAGGAGAGAGTGAGATCTAGAAAGAGGGTGAGGTAGGAGGGAGAGAGAGTGAGAGCGAGAGGTAGAGGGATGGAGAGGAGAGATAGAGAGTAGAAAGGGGAAAAGTTAGGGAGGTAGACATATAGTGAGATAGAGAGAGAGAGGAGATCAAGATAATTAGAGATGGAAATAGAGGTAGAGAGAGAGAAGTAGAGAGGGAATGAGGGAGGGAGGGAGAGAATCAAGATAGAAAGGTGTAGAGAGAGTGGTAGGGATTGATGGATGGAGAGGTAGGTAGAGAGGGATTAAGGAGATAGAGAGTAAAGAGGGAAGGAGAGGAAGAGGTATGGATGGAGAGAGTGGGAGGTGAGATAGAGAGTAATAGAGAGAGAGTGGTAGGTTGTGATGGATGGAGAGGTAGGTAAAGAGGGAGAGGGAGATATAGATAAGTAGAGATGGAGGGAGATGTAGTGAGGGAGAGAGAGGTGAGATAGAGAGAAATAGAGAGTGATGGAAGGAGAGGTAGGTAGAGAGAGGGAGAGAGAAGATAAGGATAAGTAGAGAGGGAATGAGAGGTAGAGAGGAGATATAGAGAGAAGTAGAGATGGAATGAGGGAGGGAGAGAAAGGTGAGATAGAGAGGTGTAGAGAGAGAGTGGTAGGGTGTGATGGATGTAGAGGTAGGTAGAGAGAGGTATTGGGAGATAAAGAGTAGATAAGGAAGAAGAGAGGGATAGAGAATTATGGAGGGAGTGAGAGGGAGGTGATATAGTGAGAAATAGAGAGAGTGTTAAGGAGTGATGGAGGGAGAGGTAGGTAGAGAGAGGGGAGATAGAGAGAAGTAGAGGGAGAGAGATAAGTAGAGAGGGAAGGAGGGAGGGAGCAAGAGAGAAGTGAGATAGAGAGAATTAGAGATATATCTCTCTCTGTCGCTCTCTATCTCTCTATCTCCCACCATCTACATCACCCCTTCCCCCCATCTATTCATTGAGCCATTCTCTCCCTCTCCTAAATTTCTCTCTCATTGACCCCATCTCTACCTCCATTTTGCTCTTATATCTCTATTTCTCTTTTATATCCCTCTCTACCTCTCTATCTATTTCTATCTTTCTATACCTCATCTCTTTCACCATCCCTCATCTCTATATCACTTTCTATGTCTCTCCCTATCCCTCTATATATATTGGATCTACTTCCTCCCTCTCTCCTCTATCTTCTCCTCTCTACACTCTCCTCTCCACCCTCTTCTTTCTCTCCTTTCTACCTATCTATCACCCCTTTCTCTCTCTCTCTTCCTCTTCAACCTTATCTCCCTCTCCCCTCTTTCATTCCCTCCTCCTCTACCCATCTATATCCATTTCCTCCTCTCTATCTCCCATCTCCCCCATCCCCCATCCATCTCTCTCTATCTCTATCTCTCTTTCTTTCTCTCCCTATATATCTCTATCTCCCCATACTCATTTCTCCCTTTCTCTATCTCTCCTTATTTCTCTCTCCCTCTCTCCATCTCTATATACTTATATCTAATTCTTTTTGTTTGTCTATCTCTTTGTCTCTCTCTCTCTCCCTCTCCTCTCTCTATATCTATTTATATCTCTATATCTCTATCACTCTATCTCACCATCTATATCTATTTATCTCTTCATCTCCCTCTCCCTCTATATCTCTCTATCTTGTCCTCACTATCTCTCCCTCTTTTTATCCCTATCTCTCTCCATATTTATCTCTCCCTCTACCTATATCTCTCTATCTATTTGTCTCCATCTTCCTCTCTCACTCTATCTTCATCTCTACCTCTATTTTCCTCTCTCCCCCTTTATCTCTATACATGTCTCCCTCTCTCTATCCATCCATCTATCTCCCTCTCTATCCATCTTCATATATTTATCTATTTCATCTCTATCTATCCCTCTCTCCTCTCTCTCTTTATCTCTTCCTATCCTTCTCTCCTCTCCTCCTTTCCATGTCCCTCTCCTTCTACATCTCCATCTCTATCTCTATCTTCCTCTCTATCTCTATCTCCTTACCCCTCTATCTCTCACTCTTCCCCACTCTATCTCTCCCTCTTTCTATCACTACCTCTCCATATATATCTCTCCCTCTCTCCTTATTGCAAGCATAACATGAGCCTATTGGTAATGGAGCTTGATCATCTTCCTAATTTAGAGGTTTTATTTCAATCACGTTTGGATCCCTGTAAGCGAATGCATAGTTTATTTGAAGAGATGATTTATCCATTGAGACCTTTGTTGCACAAACATCATTTTCTAAATGTCCTACCAATTGACCTCATGTACTACATAAATGTATGCAAAAAGTAGACCAAAATTTATCCTAATTGAAATTCCACACTTTTTCGGCATACCCATTGTACACTAAGGTGTGATTGCTAGTTAAGTTTGATTTGTATGTTTTATTTTAGAACTAGAATGGTAGAGATAGGATAGAATAATACCATTGGTTGAAAAGTCATTGCAAGAACCTTAAATTCATACCTTAAACCTACAAGATAAACCTTATAATCAAAACAAAAATCTAACACTTAAAACTAAAAACTATTGTATTTTGTGATAAAACAACCTTGTTTGACCTTAGTAAAGATGACTTATCTACTTGTTACATGATTAGGGCATAGTATTTGATGGGACCTACAATAAAACCCTTATGAATACAATGGGGGGTTTGTAGAAAGAGAAGACTATGTATGTGGTATTTCTAAAGTGGTACTTGGTTCAATTATGTGATGGTCAAGTAACACAAATCAATGCAAGATGATATCATTGGATGAGTATTAGTTGGCTAGTATATTATTACTAGATCAATAATCAAGAGAAAATTGATAGCTAAGTACTTGAATTTTATTTTATTGACACTTGATAAATGCAAGATTATAGAGGTATTATGTTTCTCAATTGAAGTAAAGAAAGTGGTTGACATGGAAGTAAAATATTTTAGAAACTCATAAATGATACATATATAGATATATCTTCTTTATATTGTCCTTGTAATTAGTTATGTATCTTCAAATATAAAAAATTAAAAGGAATCCAATGTGTATCATCTAATAATAACTTATAGAAATTATCAAAAAGATCAATAATTAAAAAAAATATATTAACTAAGAAGCCATGCAAGAATAAAATAGTATATGTTGGTAAAACTATAATATATATGTTGATAAAACTACAATAGTATATGTTGGTATACGTTTGTTGAAATTTTGATGAAAATCACTGTTCGTTGAAATTTTGACGAAAATCACTGTTCGTTGAAATTTTGACGAAAATCACTGTTCGTCAAATTATTAGACTATTTAGATAATTTTCTTAGTTGTGTATCCTAACTAATATAGAGTAAGCTTTTTCATTTTAATTGACGACTACATAATAGTTTATGTGTTGAAAGGATTGTTTCCATTCTTTGTAGTTTTTACATTGGAATACAAATCATATTTAATTTCACGCCAATATACTTCTTTCATAAAGATATTTGTTGGATTTTTCCTTGCTATTTTCATCTTAAAATTAAAAAAAAATGTATTCTATAATATAGAATTATTTTCAATTAAAGCAAGGGACATAAATTTGGATGTGTTTGAATTTAATAAATTATAAATTAAAATAGACTTT
>VDFB02019601.1:0-11561 GCA_007258455.2 Sequoia sempervirens
GTTGAGGTGAGGTTTATTCCAAAGATTTGAACTATCTTTTTTCACAAGGTCAAGTCCATCTTCACCTTCAAGAATGTGGCATGAATGTTATTTATAGTACATATGGGAGTAGTTGAAATATTGTCATTTTGTAGTTGATGTTTTAGGTTTGCTAAGTCTTCATAGATTTAAATTATGTTTTCTTGTGGAACACTAGCAACGATTGTTCGAACATGCATCACACTACTTGAAGGTAAATATTTGTTAAGGGTATGGTCCATACCTAGTGTACTAGTGTCAATACTAGGAGTTAAAGAGCTATACAACCCAAGATCCACGATGATTGTGCTATCATGAGATGACATGAGTCTCAAAATTTGTCTCACTATAGTATTAGCAATAGGAAACCAAATAGTCATGCAAGGGATAGTTAATGCAAGATGAATCTGAATTCAATATAACCTAAGAACAATGAAATGGCTATAACAAAAAATTTGTAAACTGAAATAAAAAGCTATAAACAACAAATAGAAGCTGAGAAATAATGCTTTAAATTCTAAGAAATGCAGTTCAGAATTTGCAATGGGACCAATTTGCCCAAGGTAGCCAGTGAGTCCCAAAAGGGATTTGTTTCAAAAATTTCCAAAACTTTGAATGGTATTTTATGATTTTTATGTTGTATGATCTATAATCTAGGTATAAATGTATATTTTGTATGAATTTAACTAATTTAAGATGAAAAAATGCAAGCTATATGAACTTTCACCAATGAAAAACTTGAAAACCCTAGAATGTCGATTAACTAATGCAAACCCCAATACAATGTTAATGCAAGCAAGATCTAGGATGATAATACACTCCAAATCAGAATTATGATGTTCTAAATGTAGGTTCACTAAAATTGAAACAACATAAAATTGGGTTAGAGATGCTATTATATGTCTTAGGACATAGAGCACAACAACTTCCAATTATTTCATTAAAGGGTAACCCTGCAAATTTGAAAGATATCTTGCAATAGGGTTGTATTAGGGGTTGATTCTAAACTAATGAGGGGTTCACCACCAAGCTAGGGCTTGCAAAGATAAATGCAATGCAAGATGAAATGATTAACCCTAATATGATGCAATGTTTCACTAAATGACCTAGAAAAGTATGTAAAATAAAATAACATGTTGTAAAATGAAAAGTGTGCACCTGGGAATCTGAAGATGACTGTCTGAATCTCTAAAATGCTATAAATTTAGAACTTAATGCTTAGTGGGAGTCATATGCCAAGCTAGGTGAATTAATCCTAGATCTAGGTTTCTGTGCGGAAATAGGAATCTGGAAAATGGGTATCCAAATCTGAAAAAATTTAAATTTTGACATATGCTGGAACTCATTTTCTAGAAGTGGAAAATCAGTCTAGTTAGGGTTTTCTAAAACTTCAAAGTTTGAATCTGCTCTTCTCAGTCTACTGAATTTTCTTCTTTAGGTTTCTAGATCTAAATCTCTATATGATCTAAACCCATTTTGGTAATCAAACCTTGAAATAGAATGAAATAGGAATGGACAATGATGAATGAACAAAATATGATGTAGCAACTCACCAGACCCTAGCAATGAAGTGCTACAAAAATTATATGAGATGGCTCCAATGGATGTAGATCTTGAATCCTGCTTGGATGTAATAGATTAGTCAAATTGTTATAAGGATGACCAGTCAACTTGCTAGGTGTGAAAAGATTGAAAGAAACTTGTATTTACACTTAATTATGAAAGAATTCTCAAAATTACAACACTAAAACCTGACATTAGATCTAGCAGGAAAAAATCCTACCAAAAATTTGAATTAATTTTTATTTTGGGCAACATGGGACTCATTCTTCCAATGTGGCGAATGAGTCCCAAATCACAAAATTTGTGCCATAGAAGTTGAAAACACCTTAATTATGATTGGATATTGATCTGTGCCAAGATTATCCTAAAAAAGATGCACTAATTAAGGCTCTTGGATGTATAATAAGGCTAATTAAAGCATAAAATAATACCAATTATTAATGATAACCCTAAAATAGTGTGAATGTGTTACAACACTATTCAAAACTATAAATAAGGCATGATGAAGGTTACAACGAGATTTATTAGGTGTAGTTAATTAATAAAACCTTAACACTTCACATCACTTTAGAAAGGTACCATTTTAAGTTCATTAGTTCACAAAGGCCCAAGACCCAATGTGAATGGGTCAAGCATATTACAACACTAAATCAAGGCACCATTAAGCCTAGTTTACAAGGAGGGGCCAAACAAGCAAGGAAAAGTAGAAAGGATGCGTTTTCCATTGTCATATGAATTACAATATATAAATAAGAACACAATCAAACATCACATAACACACAATATATGTGGAAAATCCAAGATTGGAAAGGCCACATTGGTAAAATGGTGCTAGGAGCTATTGTCCTAATCCAAGCTCACAAATATGCTTTATGTTACAATTTTTAAGGGAATCAACCATGAGGAGACAACAATCCCCTTAACTAAGCACTAAATTAGTTATCTGAAGGTACAAACCTATCATATTTACAACATAAAAGATGATTAAAATTTATTCGTAAGGAACTAAAATTAATGTGACAACTTACTCTATAACTTCCCAACTATTTATTGTTGCAACAACAACTATCTTCTCTACTTTACACCCTAGCATTGGTTTGGATCTATTCTTCTCCTTCTTCTTTAGTGCATTCTCGGTCCACCTCAATGCACCACAATAAACTTCTACAACTAATTTTTTGTTTAGTGTATTCTTTATCCATCTTAGGAGCTCAAAATCACTTCTATACAATGCACTCTCCTTTGCTCTGCACCCCACTAGTTCATCTCTATTATTCTGATTCATCTTTAATGAATTCTTGATCTGCCTTAATGCACTACCATACACTTTTGCATCTCTCCTTTTCTATTTAGTGAATTATCTTTCTGTCTTGGGAGCTCATAATGGCTTTTGTACATTGCACTCTCCTCTACTATTTTTCCACAGTTTCACACCATAGACAATATTCTCATGTTTGTTGTGTGTAGCTAACTAATGATGATTACCTTGGGATTCTCCACCTTCTATAGATCTATTGTTAGGGTTCAAAATATCTTCTCTACTATCATGTAGTTGTCTTGAGCTACACATCATTAAATTTTACTATAAATAATTTTCCTTCATTCTCTCTCTATCAAATGCTAGAATCAGATACGCATTTAATCCATTCATCTGATATTTTGATCTTATTTGATCCTTTCCTTTGTATCCATCTATACCATCGTTGAAGCAAGTAGATCATTTAATTCTGATCTCCATGTTGGTTTTGGCAAAAACCACTTTTACATTGAATTAGTTGTTATCGAGATATTAAATTTTAAATATGAGCTATCGATCTCCTTCCTTCCCAACATTATCCTACATTCTCCATTCACCATAACATGTTTAAAACATGAACGTTCAATAAATGGTCTTTGAACTTCCTTCATCGATTTTATCTCTACTATCATCACATATCACCATAATACTTAGAACATCCATATCCATTACTGGATGTGAAGAGACGCAGTGATCACCACCAATCACTTACCTTTGATCTTACACTACAGATCTCTTTCCCTTAGGAACCAAGGCCATCACATATCGATGAATTGGTACAAGCACCACAATTTTTTTGTGTTGTATAAAGACACAACGATCACCATTAGATTAGTTACTACTCAATATGTGTCATTCCCTACTATCTCATTAGCTCTGTCAACAAGTCCACATAATCTTCACGAGATGATAGGCTATTGTGACATGTCCTTCATTGATGTCATACTCCACTACCACATTATACTCATCACCCATCATTGAAGTCTTCATTTCTCAAGGATGTTCAAGCACAATGAATTAACACCTAGTAATGCAATAGCATGATGACACTTGTTCTTGTTGATTTCACTTTCCATCAATATTGCCCATTTCATAGCTCTCCAAACTCTTTGCTTCATAACAATTATGTGAAGTGATGATGCTACGTGTTGCTAGACCCACCAAGGTTTGTTTCACCATCGTTGTGCATCATTTCATTCATCCTCACTTAATCATGATTGTTCCTCACTTCCCTACAAGGCTTAGCTAGGTCCCACCATAAACTTAATGGGTTGGCAGGCACCATTTGATCAACTAGATTCCAACCCTTGAACCATCTACATCGCGCATCACTCAACTACAGGACAATTTTGAAGAGCTTTCCATGATGCATGACATAAAATGATAACCTTCAGATCTACTAACTTTATATGTGCACCATTCGATCTCCAAAGGAACATACCATCAACACCAACCAAATGACTAGGTGAAGGGGTCAATCACTAAATGAACTTAAAGGGCATAAACTATAGCTTATATGACCTGCAACCCCCAACAAGCAGTCAATGATAAAATAGAAAGACTATTAAGATGCCATGACTACAGAAACTTAGGGTTTAACTGCTAAACCCTAATTTTTTCTGAGGGAACAAATAATTCTTTTCTGAGATAATCCTTCAGCCTCTGAATGTGTAGAACACATTTCTGAGATGCTCTCAAAAATCCCATGTCAAATGTGGACTTAGATTTTACTCTCGAGCACTAGAAGAATTCACTGCAACATCATGGCAAAATTGTATGACAACAATGCAATATTTTGAGCAACTTTTGTAGCATACACTCCAACTTCTAGAACCAGATCCATAATATGCCATATCTTTCTTAGACATCAATGACAACACTTTGACATCAATGTTAGCACTCTCTTCATACAAAATTAGTTCCATCACATGCCTATCCCCTTTTGGAATCAATGACAATAATATGTCACCATTTTTATCATAAAATTGGAAGAGATATTTTGACAATAAAATAGCTAGGGAACTTTGATAATAAAAGTGGTAAAAGATAATGAATGAAATGATATTTTCTTATTTATATGCTTCACTTAATATTTGATCAATTATGGAGATTGATTTGCAAGGTCAATGAATGAAAATTTAATATAGGGCAAGACCTAAATTTTAATTTTTTTGGAAAGAGAGAATTAAATAAATAAAATTCATTTAATTAAAATGATAGCCTCAAAATATATAGATAAAAATTTATTCATCTGAAAAGAAAATATTTAATTTTTACATTTAATTTTAATTTATTTAAAAAAGGAGAGTTATTTAATTCAATCTTTTTGTTAAAATGATTTAGTTATAGAGGGAAATATTTAATTTATTTAAAATATGAGTCTTAGATAATTATAAAAGACCAAAGGTAATTTTAATAACAATTTTCATTAATGTTAGAGGTAAAATGATAAGTGATGAATTAATTAAATAATTAAAAATTAAAAAATTATTTAATTAATATAATTAGAAGAAATTATAAGGATAATGATGAAATGATAAGATGAAAATGATTATTTATTTTTGCATAATATGAAATTTAAATTCTACTATTAATTTTCAACAAAATATTTTTTCTCAACTTTTATTTACAATAGTTTTAAATTATATTTCAAAAATTTTATTACTAGTTTTGAAAAATAAGAACTTGGTTCAATAATATTTTAAAGTAGTTTATTGAATAGAAAAATTAAAAAGTAGAACTTAAAAGGTTAATATTTTATTCAATGCAAAAACATTAATATTTTTATGTTCACAACAACCATTTTGTACATTTTCCTCAAACCATATGTCTCTATTGAAAAAAATACATTTAACAAGAATCCTTTAGCTATATGTGTCATGATTTTATTTTTTAAAATTTTTTTTCCTTCTTCTCAAACTTATACACTGTTATATTTTAATCAATTAGAAATTTAAGTATGAATAGAAATTTAAGTATAATTCATAAGAAAAAAATTCTACATGAAATCTGAAACTACAATCTACTTGAACATCTTACATATGCAATCAATTTTCTTATTAATAATAGTTTAAATGCATACAACAGAATTACATTCAGTTATATCATCACTGATGTAGCAGCTATACCATGCAACGCCATATGCAAACCAAAATCTGCCTGTACAGTTCGTCTTACAGCAGTGGAGGGATTATGTGATCAGTCCACCTTAAAAAAAGGATTATAAGTGGCTGTGTGTATGGACTATACAAAAAAACAATATAGTTTGTCTATATAGTATTAGCTTATGCTGAGTTTCCCATGTTCCTGCTCTCGCTGCAGGCTTCTAAGCTCCCCCTGTTGGCAACTGTCTCAATAGCCTCCCGTTCTTCATTTCTAAAGACTTCTTCAATTTCCTGATGCACACAAGCACAATTTTCTATTTTAATCAATTACAGATTTAAGTATAATTGGTAAGAAAAAACTTCTACATTAAATCTGAGTCTACAATCCAGTTGAAGTTTTTTCATGTACAATAATTTTTATATAATAAAATAGGATTTTTCTTAAAACCAATGAAAGAGTCAGCTAGATGTGGACTATCAAATAAAAGAAATTATATTGTATGTTAAGATATATAGTAATGGAAATACACATGGAAATTTGAAGCATAGATCCTTAAGGATTACGAGGAACCCAAGATACAATGGCAGTAGATGAGGGTTTCTTTGATTCCTCATAATCTTGTACCTCAGCCAATGGATGTAGCCGTTGCATGGCATGTACCGGAGGAACCCAAGCTACAATGGCAGTAGATGAGAGCTTTGATTCTTGCATGGCAGATACTTGACCAGAAAGCTATTGACCAGCTTTCATCCTTTTATTGGATATTCCTCTGGTAAATCAAATAGTATAACCATCCAGAAATGCATTCAAATAAAACTAAATAGAACGAGATTTTAATATTTGGAAAAATTACGCTTTGGCTTTTTACTCGATCCTGTTTGTAAATATCGCTCTACTTCTGGCCTTGATTGAAACTATAACCAGTAGCTAGCTCTATATAAGACTGAGAATTATAAAAAAAAAACAATTAAATTTCACATTTAGAAAAATCCCATCAGATCCTATTTCCAACTGAGAAAGTTGGAAAAAGAAAAAAAATACTTATAAACACCTTATCAAAATAACCGCTTTTTCTGATTCTTTTTTCTGTGATCCAACCCTCGGCAGCCAGTGAGGATTCGCAATAATCTCCCCTACGGCTCTCCTCCTCCACAGTAACAGTAAGACATAGATTTCATTGGTTCTGAAATAAAATAATACCGGGGACAATGGAAATGCAATCAAGGGACCTTAAAAGCCATGAAAAAGAGATCTAAGTGCATGGGCGAAAGCTTAGTGGCATTGATAGAGAGTTCCTCACATTGAACATAAACGGGTGAACTTCTGGCCATACATTCAGCTCCCCAATATCTATATCTATTGAAATTATATGGCTGACATGGTCCTCTCTTTTCTGAATCATCCAAATATAATCCCCCCAACACAAATCGCTCTAGGAGACAAATAAATGGGCAATACAATAGCTTCATATTTAGATCTCCACCGCAAGGTAAGCTCATCAAACTCATAAGAAATCAAAGCATGTGTAATTTGTTCACTTTTACAAACCATTATCATTCTCCCCTTGTACATAACAATTCCCAAGGTCTGGTCCATGACACCTTGCATATCCAAATTATAAAGAAACTTGCTGTTGCAATCTCCATTCAGATCATGCGTACCCACATATGCCCCATTTTAGAAAAACGGTAGATTTTTTTATTCTGCACTAAAATGTTTGGAAAAAAAAGCTAATTTTCATACTTCCTTTCGCTCTTTCATCCGAGTGCACGTCTCTAATTTCCCATATCTCTTCTCCAGATCTATAAATCAAAACAACAAACTTCTTTTTTCTTAGAAGATAAAGACATCCAATAATAGCAATTACCTGATAAGTCTTTTCCTTTGAATCAAACTTGAGGGCACAGCCACATCATCATGATATCGTTTCATGTAGAACGAAATCCTAGTTTTTCTGATTACCCTAGCATCTTCAAGACTATGGGATTGCATGGTCAATGGATTCATCACTCGAAGGGTTCTATTTCTCTTAAGCTATAAACAAAGAGTCATTAGAGTGCAAGCCCATTAGAAGCCTTCTACTGTAGAAATGGAACCCTCAGGTGAATCTTCGTAACGATCCATCACTAGCCATTTCAGGTGCGTTCGTTTTCACAGGCTCCTCCTTAATCGTAATATTATACTCCGAAGCCATCACAATCTATCTGGTTTTGGAAAAACAGATCACACCTACAGACAATGTGAAAACAGAAATTGCACAGATAAACAATGAAATGATTTGTTTTATAGAGACACCAGGTGAGGCGGTGAGCCCTACATACTCGGACTATTAAGATAACCATGGACTTCACAGGCTTTTGTGTTACAATCCCAATGCCCAATACACGCGAAATCCCTGTTTTCAATATATATTTTCTTAACGGAAACATTTTGGAAATGACCCAACATACTATTGGTGAAATGCTAATGACACGCCTCCCTTTTTTATATTATTAAATATTAATTTAATAATATATGTATGATACAGTCTGGTCTGGCTTTGAAATTACCAACAAATACTGTGTTCTAGCAGGCTCGGCCAATTTGTTTTATGTTAAAAATAATGTTATAGCTAGTAATTTTCTTTAAAGTTAATAACAGTGTTTCTATCAAAGTTGGATTATGATTATTGTAAAAGTAATTTTAGTAATTTAGTTGGAATGAAGTAATTTTTTATTTGGATATATCTAAAAAAATAAAGTTTAAATTGAGTAATTTTGTTGTAAGAGATTTAAGTAAAGTTAGGGACATTCTTTTATTCTTATGCATATAAGGAGGAATAGAGTGACTAAAAACTGAGTAACTTTTAGGTTAAAGTGAAGTGAATTCCTTTTACTATTATATATGTTAGGGTATGTTGTGAGATAAATTGAGTGAGTGGCATTTTTAATTGAAATGTCTATTGTGATTGCAATTAAATTACTTAATGGGTTGAGAAATACACAACCTTACTTTTGTTTCTCACATAATGTACTAGATGAATAAAATGCCTAGTTCAATTGTGTAATTCTTACAGATGAACATAAATGAATTCTAGTTAATATATTATGCATTACAATTATAAGAATATATTATTTTACTCTTATGATATAACTGCTAATATTTATTTGTGACGTAAATGAAGTGAGTGATATTCCATGATTGGAATGAATAATTTGTTTAATGATTGAAAATAATAATGTGTTTTAATTTAGGTGAGTACCTTTCTTTGTTTATTGATATGTCCAAATATATATTGTGAACTAATTGGAATACTAGTATATCAAAATATGTATTGTAATTGGTTCTAGGAAAATTTAGGGCTAGCAATTCATTGTCAAAAAATTCAATGCCATGGAAAATTCACCACTAGTAATTCACTATAGGGGAAAATTCATCACATTAAAAGTTTGCTAATAATTTTTTGGTGAATTGCTAGTGGTTAATTTTCCTTGAGGTGTTTTTTCCTCAAGTGAATCACTGATAGTGAATTTTTTGATGGTGAATTACTGGTGGTGGATTTGGTGAAATTTCCCACAACGAATTGTTGATAGTGAATTTTTTTACGGTCAATTGATGGTGTTGAATTTTCCTAATTCCATCGTAATTATATTAGTTTATTGGTTGGAAAACATAAAACCTTACTTTTATTTCTCACGTGTTGTATTGATGAATGAAAACCCTTACTTCAATTCTTACGAGAACATTATTTAAATTTAGTTACCATATTATTCATTGCAATTGTTGATGGTGGTTTTCAATTATTGGTTGTTAGGGGTGAATTTTCCTGTTGTCATTTTAATTAAATTAGTTTATTGGTTGAAAAATATTATACCTTACTTTTATTTCTCACATGGTGTATTGGATGAATAATAACCCTTACTTCAATTCTTACGTGATATAATTAGAATGAGCATTTCCTTTTACTAAATTATATATGTTAGGATATGTTGCAATGTAAATGGAGTGAGTGACATTTCATGATTGAAATGCATATTGTTATTTAGTTTTGATGAATGAATTTCCTTGGTTACTTTACATGTCCAAATATTTATTGTGAACTAATTGGAATAACTATAAATTGCAATTAAATTGCATTATTTACTAACAAATAGACAATATTACTTTTATTGATGATGTGTATTAGATGAATAAAAAAACCTCACTTATGTTTTTACACTTGAACACTATTTAATTCTAGTTACCATATTATGCATATGAATAATAAAAAAATATTTCAGTATTATAATAACTACTTTTTTAGATACACAACAAAAAGTGATCTAGTACATTGACAAAATGATATGGAACAAAAAAAATAGAAAACTTATACAAAAATTATTTGGAGAATTAATAATTAAATATGGAAATTAATATATTTCTATTATATTTGAGTAAAATGAGCTCAAATAGAATATAGTTTTGTATTATAGAGAGACAGTCTCTAGTGGTAGCAATATGTTTCATGTATGGGCAATATAAACCTATATTAGGAAAATCCAAAATAGAAGTAGCAATCATTCTTAGAAAGACTAAAATTAAAAATATTTTAAACTAGTTAAGATAACCAAACCTTTTAAATTAGATAAATCTAATACAAATAAATAAAGATGCAATTAAAAATTTAGGGGAGGGATGATGCAAGAGGAATTGGTTACAGGTGATGGTTTCAATGGTGAAAGCAATGAAATGGTGCAGAGAATTAGAAGGGAATCCAAGAAGATTGAAGAATCTAGGGTGGATGTAGACAATGGAAATGGGGTTGGCACAAATGCTACATCAAATAGTGAAATACCCTACAAGTTTCATGCAAAGGAAATTGTGGAAGAAGATGTAGAGGTTTTTGAAAAGACCACTATAATTTGGAGATTTTTTGGGTAAATATTTTACACATAATGAAATTGGTGAATGGGTTTCCAAGAACTACGAAGGATCTAATTAATAATGAATTTCCTACTAAAAGCATTCTTCATTAAAGTGCTTGAAAATGAAGTACTAAGAGATAAGGTGATGTAGAATAATAGATGGAAAAATGGAGACTCCTTTCTCTATTTGCAAAAGTGGGAAAGGAATTTCAATCCTCTTTTATGCAATCCATAGAATGGCCCAATGTGGATTTTACTCTACAACTTACACTTTGAGTATCGGTTTCAGTAATTCTTAACAAAGATAGGGGACTCAATGGGGTTGGAAATTGACATAGACCTAAGGAATAACAAATCCCTGATCTGTGCAAGTATCTAAATTCTTCCAATACACTATATTCCTAAGGAAATTTATCTATCTTCTCAAAAAGGTGAATGTAATAAATCAATTGAAGTGGAAATTTGAAAAGCTTTCCACCTTAACTACAAAAAAAAACTTCTCCAAGGAAGATTGTAGTAGGAAACCAAAACAATTAATGAAGTTTGGAAAGTGAAAAGACAAAAATAGGAAACAATTAAGGAAACTAGTAATAAGTAGGAAAAGAAGGATGGAAAGGAAAATATGTGGGACTTAGTGGTAGTAGAACCATTAATTACCATCCAACTAGAAAGCTCAATTCATATGGAGGAAGGGG
>VDFB02019602.1:0-17873 GCA_007258455.2 Sequoia sempervirens
TGGGTACCTTATTAGGCCTTGTTTTCCAGGACCCATCACGCATTCTCTTTTTTAGGATTTTTTAGCTACTCCCTAAGTTCATCTTTAGGGGTGGTGTTAGATTAATCCTGCATAAGCTCTAATAATTAATTAATCTTTAATTGATTATTAGTCTAATTTATTTTCTTGCACTTAAGCTAAACTTAATAGTTATTTTCTATGTTAACTAGAGAGTTATTATTAGATCATTTTGTCTCATTGCATGAGATGTTGACACTTTTCATGATCTAATCCCTTTACCATTTATGGTTGTTCCTATATAGCACTCAGCCCTCATTACATTATAATACCTTTGATAGAACTCTCAACCTTTGAGGACTCTTGTTTTCCTTGAAGATTCTTGAGGTTCATTTTGTAGCTTTTTCTTGTTGAGGAATATTGCATATTATTGCTTGTAGCTCGCTTATGTGGAAGGTGTCTTTGTTCATTGTTTAATCATGTGGCTCATGTTTTTCACAATTCTAATAGCTATGGGTATGGGTCCATCTCTAATATTAAAAAAAAAACATGACTATATAAGGACAATAAATTATAAAGCTTAGGGAAATGAGTTACTAAATATAACAATAGTTACTTCCTTATTGGACAGAGATAGATTGTATTGAGTTTTGAGATGTTTCCAAGACTTCTAGTTAAAACTAGTTGGGTCTCATAGATCATGAAACACTTGGATTCCCATTTTAAAAATGATTTTTATCTTTAAGATGGTGGATATTACCAAGGGGTTTACCATTGTTTTGGATCAATCAACTCTACCAAATCAAGAATGAGATGAAACTTAAAGTATAGATAAGACATTTGATCATACTAAGTCATATTCCTTGAGGTGATTTGCCAGACTTTCTAGATGGTGTTAAATGATGCAAACCAATGAGTTTTAAATAAAGGAGAAATAAAGAGTTTGTTCCACCGATTAACTAATGTACAAGAATGTCCCATAGAGGTTGAATGGATGTGAGATCACACAAGATGCTTCCAAAGAGATCCCCCTTTAAATCCTTCACAATACATTTAGTAGTAAGGTAGATATCTTGTATAAATGGATCAATAATTCCCAAGCCTCATTTATCTTTTGGTTGGATACAATGCAACCATGATATGGAAGGTAAACCTTTTTTGTTTCCCTACTTAGCCCAAATAGAACTCATAATTATCTAATTTAATTTACTATAACAAAATTTAGAAGGCAACCAATAGGAAGACATATAAGCATGACTCACTAGGATGACGTTTTGGATACTTGGATGTAACCAACCATGGATAAGAATCAATTGGTCCAATTCAAAATCTATTTTAATATTTTTCATGAACCAATACCACATATCTTTGACTTAAGGTTGAATTCCAAGATACCTAGTGATGGTCGCATGTTTCACTTCATGTCATCACTTAGAATCCTAGGGGAATGAGAGCTAGGTTGGTTGATAAAGGATTTAGTTTTAAGCATGGCCAATTTAAAACTAAAAATTATACAAAGAGATCCAAAATATCTAGGCTTTGTGTCATTTTAATATCCAAGTTTTGAATAAATAGCATGATATCATTAAAAAATTGAGAGTTGAGAGCTTTAGAGTTACCTAGAAGTGGAATGCCTTGGATACAATTGGTAGATAAATCATGTAGAAATATATAGTTAAGAGCATCTAGTTAAGGCCTACATGAATGGGTTGAGAGAGCAATTCATCCTTAATGAATGGATTTTTGCAAGGGGAATTGGGGAAAGAGGGTTCCATTGACAACAACTCTAGTTTTAGAATCTATAAACAATGTTCTAATGTGATTGCATTGTTGGCAGTTGTTGTCATTGATGTCAACACTAAGGATATTGTTGGCAATTGTTATCTTTGTTTTCAACATTGTTTGTTGATTATCTCTCCTGACAAAGATTATTATATGTGATTGTCATGTGTGTCAACATTGTTTATCATTGGCACTGGTTATCATTATTATATTTAGTTTGGGCTAACATTGGTGATAAAGTTCATGATTGAATTCCATGCCTTATCAAAGAAGTATTGTTGATATTCATATAATGCAGAGTTGAATTCATAATGATATATTAAGATGAGGATTAGAAGCATAACTAATTGTGGAAAGATGTTGAAGGAATGCAGTATGTCTTATGCTCTCTCCTGAAATTCCTAATAAATTATGTGTTTTTGAAAGAAATTTTTGGCCTCTGCAAGTTGCTAAAGTGTTTTTGGCTTAGGAAGTTGCATTGAAGTCTATCTGGGTGAATTCTCTAAATTCCTCCATTTTTGATGCTTTGGTATTGTGCTTTGGTATTCAATGTTAAAGTGTTCCATGGATGTTGCACTCCTATTTTTTCAAGTCACCTATGTTGCAAAGGAGAGTTCTGTGAATTGCAAAAGGTTGGCAGTGTTGCTAGTTGTCTCAACTGGTATGAGAAATGCTCCACATTTCTCTGCAAGGATATCTCTGCTCATGTGGCTTCATGAATATAATCTTAATGTTCATGTAGTGTCTCAAGTCTAATATCATGTGCTAAAGTGATCTGCAAGCTGATATGTAATTGTTATATCTCATGTCTATGTATTATGTACTTACTAGATAAAGTATTATGTACCTATTTGATTTGTGGTGGTTGTAGATGGCATGATAGTATGAAATAGATGCATGAAGGTGTTGTTATATGTTCAAGGAACACCCCCATGTGATCCAAACATTAATAATTAGTTGTTTAGTGCCACATTATGTCTTGAGTTGGATTTCTTGGTCTTTTATGGATCTGACAAGGTGTGTTCCTTTGCTTGAACCATGTGCTTGGGGGCTCTTCCAGCAATGGAAGATGTGTTATGATAGATTTGGGTCTTGACCTATCCTGTTTGGGATCACATCAAGTAATTTCAATTGAAAGAGTATTTATGGGCTGACTAGTTATGCACTTCAATGTTTCATCACATGTTTCCTCAATGTTGACTTAGGTTGAATTGTGCCTATGTGTAAATAGTTTTGCATCACATTGGAAGAAGTGATAAGATTATTTTTGGTTCTCTCTATCTTCGGTATAGGAATTCATTATGTTTTTGGTAGCTGACCAATTGAGTTCATTATTTATTCTCTTCTTGGCTGACCAAATTAAAGAATTGAAGTGTTGTGGTGCATATAAATGCAAGATCATTTCAAATGCAATGAGAGGATGTGTGTACAGGTGAAAATAAGTGTGTGTGTGTGTGTGTGTGTGTGAATTGTATTTAATATCTAGCAAAAATAGTGCTAAAATTTTATGAAAGGAAAGATCAATTTGTTGTAACATCTTAGTCAGCAGAGTGTTGTGTTGGAAAATCATTATAATTCTCTCTAAATTATATTGTATCCTACTCTGAGATAGTGAATCTCATTAGGTCCTTGTATATTTCTCTCGAAGTCATGTTGTCTTCAACTCAACAAGTCCTCTATATCTTGCTTTAAGGAAATGAGCCTTTTTGCAAGTCTTTTTGGTAGTGAGCCCTATATTATGAGTTAACTCTCACTGCGGTTTTTCCATCATTGGGATTTCATGTAAATGTGGTGTTCTCCTTGTGCATGTGTGTGCTCTCTATTTCCTTATCTTTTTAGATCTTCAAAAGTATATTTGAGACTCTAAAGATGACTAAAGATGAAGACATTGCAAGTTATATGCTTTGGGTAAAAGAATTTGTCTCTAGCATCTTCTAGAACCCTTGTGTCGAATGGGGTACTTGAAAGAAAAAATAGAATAGTGCACAAAATTACTAGGACAATGATGAAATATGTTGACCTATCAAATATGTATTGGAAGGAAGTAGTACATAATATGGCCTATTTGCTTAACAAACTGTAACTAAGGGTCAACATCAATAAGACCCCTTATGAGTTGTAGTATGGAAGACCTCCCACTATTAGATATTTTAGAGTCTTTGGAAATAAATGTTATATCAAAAGAGATGAAGGAGACCTTGGAAATATTGATTAAATGTGTGATGAAGGAATCTTTCTTGGTTACTCAACCAAGAGCAAGGGATACATATGCCACAACAAGAGATTGGGAAAGATGATCGAAAGTATAAATGTCAAGGTTGATGAAGACTTGTGTCAGATCTCACATGAACCTGAGGTTCTCGGATCTAATATGCTTCCTTGGATTGAAGAAGGAGAAGAAGAAATAGAAGAGAAAGAAGAAGAGGAACCAAAACTAGTGAAGCCTCTCAAGACTCCAAAATATGTGCAAAAGAACCACTCTCTAGATCAAATTATTGGAGACAAAAATGAAGGTATGATGACAAGAAGAAAGTTTGCAAGAGAAAATGAGCAAGTGAATTTGTGCCTATTGTCAAAAGTGGATCCTAAGAAATTTTTCGATGCTAGAAAAGATGAAAATTGGATAAAGTCAATGGAGGAAGAACTGAATCAGATAGAGAAGAATTGGACTTGTGAATTAGTTCCTAGACCTGTTGATAAGAATTTGAAAGGACCAAAGTGGGTATTCTAGAACAAGTTAAATGAATATGGTGAGGTGGTAAGGAACAAAGCCAGATTGGTTTGCAAGGGCTATTCACAAGTTGAAGGTATTGATTTTGAGAAAACCTTTGCTCTGGTAGGCATACTGGAGGTAATAAGAATGTTTCTTTCCCTTGTTGCTCATAAGAACTTCAAGGTATATCAAATGGATGTCAAGACAACCTTCCTAAATGGTGATCTAGAAGAAGAGGTATACATTGAGCAACCAGATGGTTTCCAGATATTAGAGGATTTGAACATGGTTTGTAGACTCAAGAAAGCTCTATATGGTCAAGCAAGCAATCTCACAGAGCTTGGTATGCTAGATTAGATGAGTACTTACTTCAACAAGGATTCAAGAAAGGTAATGTAGATAGTAATCTGTATATCAAGGTTTAGGAAGACAAATTTCTAATTGTAGTAATATATATTTATGACATCATCTTTGGTGGATTTGATGATATGTGTAAAGATTTTATAGAATAAATGCAAAAATAATTTGAGATGTTAATGATTGGTGAGTTATCCTTCTTCCTTGGGCTTCAAATTATTCAGCAAGATGGTGGCATCTTCATTTCTCAAGCTAAATATGTCAAGGAGATGTTAAATAAATTTAGAATGGAAGATTCAAATTCGGTGGGTACTCCTATGGTGATAGGTTATCACTTAAGAAAATTTGATGAGTCTCTCGAGGTTGATCAAAATCTTTATAGGTATATGATTAGAGGTTTTTTGTATTTAACTGCTTCCAGATCATATATCATGCATGCGGTATGTTTGGTTGCCATATTTCAAGCCAATCGTAAGCAATCTCATGAGAAGACTATAAAAAGAATCTTCAGATATTTGAAGGGTACTCCAGATTATGGCCTATGGTATAAAAAGGATAAAAATTTATCTCTAAGTTCCTATACTGATGTTGATTATGTAGGTTGTGTTGATGACCAGAGGAGTACAAGTGGAAGTGCATTCTTTTTGGGAGATAGATTGGTCTCATGGTTTTAAAAAAAGCAAGATTATATCCATAGCAGAAGTAGAATATATTGTTGCAGCATCTTGTTGCACTCAAGTGCTTTAGATGAAGCATAATTTAAAGGATGCGAAGGTGGTGTATGATGAACCTATTCCTATACTATGTAACAATACAAGTGTTATCAATATTTCCAAGAATCTAATGACGCACTCAAGGACTAAACACATTTCAATCTAATATCACTTTCTAAGAGAGAAGGTTGCAAAACATGAAGTCAGAATTGAGTATGTGCCTACCAAGGACCAAATTGTAGATATTCTCACTAAGGTACTTTCAAAGGATACTTTTGAGTATCTTCGATAGAAGTTGGGGGTTACTGCCCCTCTTTCTAATTAGATGCATTAACGGTGTATCTATACAAGGGAGAAATTCATGACATATTTGTTTCCTTGGATTGATGAGTGCTACCTCCCAGGGGGAGCTGGTAGAAAGGGGGAGTATGTGTTGTTGTTTCAATAGAAGATGTTTTTCCCCTTGTCCTTGATGTCATAACAGGTGTTGTTACTTTATATAGATATATATGGCCCTTTGTCCTTGATGTAAAGGGGGGAGAGTGATCAGTGTGTGTTGCCATCAATGCCAAAGGGGATTTTTTTTATAGTTGTCATTGATGTCAACACTAAGGAGATTATTAGAAACTATTATCTTTGTTGTCAACACTATTTGTTGATTATATCTCATGATAAATATTTTTATGTGTGATTTTCATGTGTGTCAACATTGTTTATCATTGGCATTGGTCGTCATTGTTATATTCAATTTGGGCTAACATTGGTGATGAAGTTCATGGTTGGATTCCATGCCTTATCAAAGAAGTTTTGTTGATATCCATATAATGCAAAGTTTATTTCATAATGATATATTAAGATGAGGATTAGAAGCATGACTGATTATGGAGAGATGTTGTTGAAGGACTATAGTATGTCTTATGCTCTCTCCTGATATTCCTAATTTAAAGTATGTGTTGTTGAAAGAAATTTCTAGCCTTCGTAGGTTGGTTAAGTGTTTATGGATTAGGAAGCTACATTGAAGTATGTCTAGGAGAATGCTTTGCATTCCTCCATTATTGATGCTTTGGTATTGTGATTTGGTATTCAATGTTAGTGTTCCATGGATGTTGTACTCCTATCTTTTCAAGTCACCTGTGTTGCAAAGAAGAGTTTTATGAATTGTAGAAGGTTTGCAGTGTTGCTAGTTGTATGAACTGGTCTAGGAAATGCTCTACATTTCTCTTTAGGGGTATCTCTATTGCTATAGCTTGGTGAATATAATCTCAATGTTCATGTAGTTTCTCAAGTCCAATATCATATTTTGAAGTGATATGCAAGCTAATATGTTATTGTTATATCTCATGTCTATGCATTATGTGCTTCCTGGATAAAGTAATATGTACCTATTTGATCTATGGTGGTTGTAGATGGCATGAATGATGTAGACCTAGGAGGCCCAAACTCACTCAAAGTATCAACCTTTCAAGCATGCTTTCCCTAGTAGTAGTGGCAACCCGATTTTAGGGCTTTTTCATCAATACTTTCCAAAACACCTGAAAAAATCAGAGAAGATTAAGATACCCTTTTGCAAGTTATACAACAAATATGAAAACCAATATCAACTATTTTGGACCAACATGGAGATCCAATACACCATTCCCAGAAAAGGCTAGTGGATTAGCCCACTTTTACAAAGAAGGTACCCTTTAAACATTATATATCCACCCAAACACCCTAAACAGTCAATAATCATGATACAAAACCAAAAATTCCATGATCATTTTTCCCATACAAAGCCATTATCCTACTGCTCCACAAAACCCTCCTTAAACATGCAAAAACTAAGGGTTTTACTCAAACTCACACTCTCAAGACTTCCCAAACTCAACCACTACCCCAAATACATTCCTTTAGGTCTGCACAGACTTTATATACCTTTAAAATCTTAGTTTCATCGATATTTCACTAAAACCCTTCATAAAACCACCATTTTCAAAGGAAAATTACTCTACCTAGCACTTGGCATCACCAACACTACAATCCTTCACTCCTTTAACCCCTAAAACATTGAAACACTTAAAGTAACATCCTAAAAACCAATCCACCAAGCAATAGGTTGAATACAGTAGGTGGATTGGTTAGTTCTTCATGCTATAACCCTCAAAACCCTTACATAGGAAAACAAGGCAACCTTTGTAATTTGTTGATTACCCTTACAAAATAATGAACTAAACTCTCAAATCAAGTGAAATAGGTATTAAATTCATATGTACTTACAAACACTATAAGTCTCAAACCATATCAAGCCTATACAAACCCGTACAAGTCTGGAAAAGACAAAGAAACACAGAAAATCTGAGAATTGACAGAGTTTTTTATTGATTTCTTCCTTCAAATCTTCTAGCCAACCTTACAAACGAGTTTACATTCCTTTTTAAAGGATTCTCCCCCAAAAAAAAACGACCAATTGCCTCTCAATTGAATTTTAAACTCCTAATGACCATTGGAGGCCAAATTACACTTGTTTACATATCTTTGTTAACAATAGTTTGATTCCTTTTACATCATTTTACTATTTGACCCTCCTAAACATTTAAAAAATTTGTGTTGGTCTATTTAGACCTTATTGGACCCAAGACATAACCTTATACTTTGAAAAACAACACTACATCTACCTAGACCCCATTTGTCATCATTGACAATTCCTTAACATGTTTGACCTTGTTTATAATATAGATCAATGAGACACCAAAATTACCATTTACATCAAGCATGGTCTTTTTAGACCTTATTCAATGCATGAAAATCCTAATCTAAAGTTTACTCCTTAAGGTCATGATTTGACCTATCTTGTTAAATGGTGCTTTTGCACTAATGACAGTATGAAATAAATGTATGAAGGTTTTTTTGGATGTTCAAGGAACATCCCCATGTGATCCACATGTTGCTAATTGGCTACTTTAGTACGCATTACATCTTGAGTTGGCTTTCTTGGTCTTTTGTGGATATCTGGCCAATAGGGCTTGTTCCTTTGCTTGGACCGCGTGCTTGGGGGTTGAATCGGCAATGGAAGATGTGATATGATAGATTCGAGTCATAAAATATCCTATTTGGGACCACATCAAGTAATTTCAATTAAAAGAGTGTTTATGGGCTGACTGGTTATGCAATTCAATGTTTCATCCACACATTTCCTTCATGTTGACTTAGGTTGATGTGCACTTGCGTGTAAATGGTTTTGAATCACATTAGAAGAAGTGATAAGATTATTTTTGTTTCTCTCTATCTTCAAGATAGGACTGTATAATTTTTTTGGTAGCCGACCAATTGAATTCATTGTTTATTCTCTTCTTGGCTGGTCGAATTGAAGAATTTAAGTGTTGCAGTGGATATAAATGTAAGATCATTTTGGATGCAAGAGGAGGTGTGTACAAGTGTGAATAAGTGTGTGTACAAATTGTATTGAATATATAGCAGAAATAGTGCTAAAATTTTATGAAAGGAAAGATCAATTATGTTGTAACACCTTAGTCAACAAAGTGTTGTGTTGGAAAATCATTATAATTCTCTTTAAATCATATTGTATCCTGCTCTAAGATAGTGAATCTCATTAGGTCCTTATATATTTCTCCTGAAGTCATGTTGTCTTTAGTTCAACAAATCCTTTATATTTTTCCTTTAAGGCAGTGAACCTTTCTACAAGTCTTTTTGGAAGTGAGCCCTATATTATGAGTTATCTCTCACCATGGTTTTTCCCTCATTGGGTTTTCCATGTAAATCTGGTGTTCTCCTTGTGCATGCATGTGCTCTCTATTTCCTTCTCTTTGTTGTTGATCTAATTATTGCTATATCTTTCATTAGTAAAGTTTGTTGAAGTTGATAAAGGTTCAAATTGCTATATACTATATGCTTAAGGTTTTATCTTCATTTTCTAAAGGATTTTGAGTTGTGCTAAAAAATTTAAGTTTTGGAAGAGGTTAAGTTTTGTGTAGAATAATTCACCCCCCCCTTAGTCTCTATTAGTGTTCAACATGCATATCATGGGTCTAAAGCTCAACTATTTTAGCATATTAAGAACGAAGGTCCAACTAATACAATAATAAGCTTTATCAAAGTTAATTTTGATGGTTAAGGCATCTTGGATGGTTTGTTGATCCCACTCAATTATTTCCAAAGTAAGGACCAAGTTATCTAAAGTAAATCTACCATTGAGGAAGCTTGTCTATTCTAGTCTTACAATCTCTTGGGTAATATACTTTATTCTCCATGTGAAGGATTTGGCAATGATCTTGTAGGAAGTGTTAAGTAAAGTAATATGCTATAAACCATTCATAATGTCTTCATCATTAACTTTGGTAATGAGCTTAATCAATCATTGACTAATGGATTGCCATAAGGAGCCCATTTCAATAGCTTCAAGATACACATTGTAGAAATATTCTTGTGTATGAGGCCACAAATATTTATAAAATTCCACAAGGATTTCATCAATATCTAGGCTCTTTTGCAAGGCCATAAAATAAAGGGTTTCATCCTTCTCTTCCATACAAAGCGGGTGGTTGAGAAAGTGACTATAATTTAGCTCAATTTTACAAGATATGCACCTAGAAATATACTCATCAATGATGAGAAGAAGGGGGTTTCCTGTTAATTCATTAATAAAAATATTTTTATAATTTTCGTAGCAATTTTGTGGTATATTTTAATGGAAATATTGGAGAGATTCATCAACTAATGACAGAAATATGCTCCTTTTTATGCTTGTGTTACAAAAAAAGAGAGGAATTTTTTTTCCTCTATCACCATCTTTAATCCATTGTAGTTGAGCACATATTTGAGATCCTTTACTTTTATAAGAAACCATTTTTTGTATTAAGTTTTCAATATGAGCTACTAATTATTAGATCACCTATGTTCTAGTTGTCCTTTTAGAAACTTTTCAAGTTTGTAACATTTGAATAATTTGTTCTCATAAAAATTTAGCACTATAGATATAGTTATGTACTTAATATATGGATTAAATAATTTATTAAAATTGTAGATGAAAGATATCTTATATATCTATCTAAAAAATACCAAACACCAAGATAGACGTATTTAAGATATCTATACACGTACATACAAATTTTAATTTTTTGCATCGAAGTCAAGTTTGGTGATTACGATATCTTGGGCCATTTGTTGGGCTCACTTAATTATTTTGCAAGCAAGGACCAATATATCTAAGATAAATATACCATCAAGGAAGCTTATCTACTCTAGTATTACAGTCTCTTGGGTAATATTATTTGTTCTTCATGCCAAGTGTCTTTGGAAATAATCTTGTCGGAAGTGTTAAGTAATAGGTCGCCATTCATTCATAGTGTCTTTATATGTACCTTTGGGAATGAGCTTGATCAATCACTAATTATCCTCTAAGGATCCCATTTCAATAGGTTCAAGATACACATGGTAGAAATCTTCTTGTATATGAAGCTAGAGAGTTTTATAAAATTCCATGGGGAGGTTGTTAGTATTTGGGCTCTTCTACAAGGTCATAGAATAAAGGATTTCATTGTTCGCTTTCATAGATAGAATGGTCAAGAAAGTGAATATAGTCAAGGCCAATTTTGTGAGGTATGTTCTTGGAAATACTCTCATTAATGATGAGAAAAAGGGGACCTCCTACCAACTCATTAATAAAAAAATATTTTTGTAATATTCATAGAATGTTTATAAAATGTAATAATGGCAACATTGGAGAGAGACATTAATAGTTTTAATGAAAAAAATATGCTCCTTTTTATGTGTGTTACAAAAAAATAGAAGATTTTTGTATTCCTCTATCACCATGTTTAATCCATTAGAGTCAAGCACATATTTGGGCTCCTTTTCCTTTCTAGGCAACCAATTTTCATAAAATAAATTTTCAATATGAGTTACTAATTATTGGATGGAGATGTTAAATGGGTTGGAGGCCAAAAGATATTGTTTATGTTCTACTTTTCCTCTTAGAGACTTTTCAAGTCTATAACTTTTAAAATAATGTGTACTCATAAAATTTTGGTACTGTTGATATAGTTATGTACTTAATTTATGGAGTAAATAATTTATTAAAATTGTAGAAAAAATATCTTAAATATATCTATTTGAAAAATACCAAACACCAAGATAGATGTATTTAAGATAACTATAAACATGTACACATAAATTTTAATTTCTACTTAAAAATTATTTTATTTTATCTACTTTGTTTATTTTATTTATTATGTTGAAGGCATTCCTTATATGAACCCAATCGATTGACTTACGTGATCGACATTCCATGTTTATGGCGAGACATGCAAGATGATTGCAATGTCTCAAACTATTGGATCATTTTTCACCAATTTTGAATCTTAAATTATTGATCATCATCTGCAAATGTTATGGTTCTTTTTCAAGCTTACATGGATTTTGTATTTCAATCTACTATATCTTCAACTATCTAATCAGTTTATTTGATATTTTATCATTGATGTACAGTGTCTACCAAATCCATCGATAAACACGCTTATCTTATCCACATCACAAGTTAACTATTTAAGTTGTGATCCTATAGACAGTTGACACGTAAAGTTAGGGAATCCAAATGTTCTCAATTTCTTACCTTGGACATGTCAATCCTTTGGATTCTTCCAAGATTTTCCAACTTTTAACATAACCAAGATTAACTTTTAAACTTATAATATTAAATGTTTAATAATTTTAAATATATATTTAAATAATTATTAATTGATATGATTATATTGTATTCAAATTATTAATTCTAATTAATATTATATAAATAATAATTTATAAATTATATTAACATTATTTTATAATTATAAAAACAATAATTTTATATATAATTATATTATATTTAAATTATTAAACAATAACATATATTACTTAAATTATATTTAATATCATATAATAAATGATAAATTAATTTTTAGGTGACCAAGAAAGTTGTAGGGCCAGAATTCTTGAGGGCCTACCATAGGTTCAAGTCGAACGCAGAAATCCCATCCATGTTCTTGGTCGTGCTCCTACACATGGGTGTATCAAAGGAAATTGGGAAGAAGCTTACACAAATGGTGTTTGTCCATGCCTGGCTGGGAGACATTGACGCGGCCTTGGACAATGTGGATGAAAACAAGCAAATTCCAATGCCCTAGAACTACTACATGCTCCGCATGAACGGAAGGGAAGTCATGAAATTCCCTTTGATTCAAACCATTGACCCAATGGGTTTTGAGAAACTATGGGATGAGCGTGAAAGGAATATCTTCTTCCTGCTCAGGGTGGCCAATTTGGTGAAAAATCATCCACGAGGCTGGGTATTGAGGTATGTGGAGGATGAAGGGCTTGTGGATGAGATTGTGGTTGGGGATGATGATGATTGGGACTTTGGTGCGAGAGAGGAATGGCACCAGAACAACCCCAAAGACCCTGAGGAGAAAGCAAAAGGCTCAACCCACTAGAATTGTGGAGCAGATTGCCTAGTAGTTGTAGACTACATTGCCTACAGGAAGAGAACTAAGTCGAATGGCGACGATTGATCAAGCCTGGTCTGGTATAGTCTTTGTTGTGTTAGTGCTATGCTATGCTATGATATTGCTATAGTAATAGGAGTCAATCCCAGGTAGCTAGTGTCGCTTGTGTCTCAAAATAGGCCATTTTGTAATGGAAATCTCAGGGTATAGTATATAGCAAATAGGAGTCAGTCCTGGGTAGCTGGTGTCGCCTAGTCTCAAAAATAGGTCATTTTGTAAGGGAAATTGTGAATACACAGTCATACTAGGAAGGATAGGGTGGTAATGGTGAAGGCCATTTTGTTAAGTAGGCCAACAATGAAGCATTTTGGTGTTTGGAACTCATGTAATCTCTTTTTTGAAGAAATACAGGGTGTTGCCCCTTAGTAGTGATTTAACTAGCAAAAAAAATAAAAATTAATTTAATATCATTTTATAGTTATTTTTTTATTAATTACTAATATTAAATTATAGAAATAATATTTATTTTAGTTAATAATTAAATTTGTAAATAATGTATAGATATAATAAAATAATATTTATTGTAGTTAATAATTAAATTTATAAATAATGTATAGATATAATAAAATAATTTAGATTAAATTAAACTTAATATGGTTTTTGGATGAAAAATCAAAGCTAATGTTAATTCATTTTAGAATGTGATTATCAACACACAAAAGTCATTAGAAGGGTGTGAGGTTGTATGGGCCTTAGGACTTGACCTCATAATGTATCAATTTTCAAGAATATATAATCAAAATAATATCTTCATAGTCATAAGGTTGTATGTCTAAAGAAAAGAAAGTATGGGTATAAGGAAAATAATGGCATAGTGTAATTTAAGACTCTCAAAGGTGAGAAACAAGTACAAACAAGAAAGTGAGAAATATAAGATACAATAGATCAATTGAAATGAAGTCAAACCAATAAATATTTTGTAACTTTGTATATATTCAATGAAAAATGACATGTCTTATGCAATTTACATATAGCTTCCTCCCTTGGCACTCTCTCCTCTACAAATCTAACTTACCAATTATTACAATTATGAATGACATGTCAAATTTCATAGTTGTAAATATTTTATATTTTGATCCCTCAAATATCTTCTATCTTGAGAAGCATAAGAGGATAAAGGCACTAAAAGATAGTGCATATGTGACAAAAAATACAAAATGAGGTTATACATGTCAATTACAAATAATTCAATATTCTATTAAACCTATTACCATTGGTACAAATATTTATCAAAGGTATAGCCACCATACTAGGCATCAACCTATGTCAACATCTTTGTTGATGTGTCAATTATGAATTGATCCACACATCTACATGTGGATATACTCATATACTTACAAGATTTGAATGTCATGTGCTCTCTCTCTCTCTATTTGTGTGTGTATGTGTGTATATGTATATATACATATATACAATAGATGTATAAATATATATGTATATGTATCCTTCTCACTCCTCTCTCTATCTCTTTCTATCCATATCTTTCTTTACCTCTATCTCCATATCTCTTTTTTTCTATCCCTACCACTCTATCTCTTTATCACTCTATCTCACCATCTATATCTCTCTATATCTCTCCCTCTCCCTCTTCCTCTATATCTATCTATCTCTTCCTCTCTATAGATCTCCCCCCATATCTTTCTATCTTTATCTCTCCCTCTCCCTCCATCTCTAAATCTATTTGCCTCCCTCTTCCTCTCTCACTCTATCTTCCTCTCTCCCTGTATCTTTTCCTCTTTGTCTCTATCTCTCTATATTTCTTCTTCCATCTCTCCCTTTATTATTCTCTCCATCTCTTTTTACCTCTACATATCTCTCTCTTTACCTCTCTCTATATATTTATCTCTTCCATATATATCTATCACTCTCTCTCCTCTCTCTTTATCTCTCCCTCTCCATCTTTGTATATCCCTCTCCTCCATATCCATCTCCATCTCTATCTCTATCTTCCTCTATATCTCCGTCTCCTTACCTCTCTCTCACTCTCACTCTCTATTTATCTCTATCTCTATCTCTATCTATCTCTCTATCTCTCCCTCTTTCTATCCATATCTCTCCCTCTATCCCTAAACCATAGATTTTGAATTAGATCTATAAGCTACTCTTGCACTCTTAGGATTTTTCACGTAAAAGGAGAGAGATAGACCCTCAAAATCAATGTGGTTCACTCAATCTAATGTATGTATGATGTGATTAAGGCTAAATGAGATTATCTAAATGCAACTAAGCAATGTAATTGATTGATTATGAATTCAAAACCTATGAAATATGCAATTTTTGAAAACATAATGTGATATGTAGAAAATGCAATGAAGAAATAAACTAATGCAAATAGAATTAAACAAGGTTGAATAAAGTGCACCTAGGAATTTGATGATGAATCTAGAGTGTCCTAAATGTTGTCATAAATCAATGAAGATCACCAATGGGACTCATTCACCACTGATGGTGAATCAGTCCTACTTCTAGCAAAAACTCTTGGAAACAAGTTTTTGATTGTCGGGATCCGGAATCTGACAAAATCTAGTTTTCCAACCTTAAGGTGGGAGTCATTCGCCATTGATGGAAAATTAGTCCTCTCCAAAAATTATGTGAAATTAGGGACCAATTCTGTAGCACCAAATTTGCACTTGTCTTCTTGGCGGGTTGACGAGGTCAAATATGTAGAAAACAAACTATAGGTTGTCTCCAATCTTGAAATAGGCTGTAGTTGACTTGAAACACTTTGTTGACTTCTTGACCACCTTTCAACACCTAATTGCTTGATAAATCTGCATACACAAGTCTGCAAACACACATGCAAAAGGGAAAAAATGGTTAAGGGTTAGGTTATAGGGATTTGCCTTGGTCAAATCCCACTTTGGTAATCAAACCCTTAATGAAGAAATGGAATGAAATGAACAAGGAAAGATGAATAAACAAAATGCAAATTTCCTAAACTCACCACAACCTTGTTGAAGAAATATGGAGATATGTCAATGGATGCCCCAAAATGCTTGATTGATGCTTGATTGAATGATGCAAAGTGCTTGAATGGATGATTGAATGCTTGAATGAATTATGAGATTAGGAGATGTAAAATGAGGAGAAAAACACTTATTTATACACACTTGTGCCTTATTAACCTAATAATACCTCATCACAGGCCAACATAAGGTAATTTTGAATAAAAACCCAAAAGAAATTTTAAAATATTTTGAATTTGGAGCCAAGAGGGACTCATTCGCAACCCATGGCGAATGGGTCCCACCTTAGACTTGATAGTGGGTGTCGGGAATTAAGTTGCATTTAATGTTGTTTGTCAGGTTTACATTCAAAAACACACTGAATTAAGCCTTATGAGCGCATAAATGGGTCAAATAAAACATAAGAAAGGTGTAAATAGTGAAATTAAGCCTAGAAAAGCATGAAATCTTGTTACAAGACTTTACAACACTTCAAAATAAGACTTGATAAGTGATGAAAAGGTAATTTTTAAGTGAATTGTAATTAAAGGAGTCTAGAAATGTGTATAAACATTTTACAACACCTCACAATACCTTCACAAGACATCACAATTTGAATTTTTAGGATTTAATGTGAATGTTTAAGTCACATTACAACATTAAATCAAAGCAAAATAGACCAAGCATCAAGAGAGAAAGACCTAAAAGACCATGAAAATGTCCAAGATCCATTTTTCTATGGTACATTTAGCCCCCACTTTAGTGAGAGGATGAACTTGCTTCAAACTCACACTAAAGTAGCCATGCACATCAAGAATGATCCAAATGCACTTATGCTTAGCAAGATGGAATGACAATGATCAAGAGGGATGATCAAACCCCCAAGATGAAGATCCCATGGAAAAATAAACATAAGAACAAAGGAGCACAAGTGAAAGAGAAGGAAAAGTCAGATGAAGCTTTGATCGTCTATCCAACTAGTTGTGGATTAGATCTAGGTTGTTTGTGAGAAAAAGAGAATGCATACTCACTTTGGGGCGACAGAACTCATGGTAGTCCACCAGGTGAGAAGACCCAAAAGGGTGAAGTACATACTAGTTGGTATGCACTCACAAACACATAGGTGGCTATGGGGAAAGTCGTGTTGTTGAAGGGGCTTTCTGCTCAACCATATCAAAGTTATACCTCCTGATAACTTTAACAAGGCACCACAAAGGAAAATGTTGGTTTGTGCTTCATGAGACAAGCAAAGCTTCGTATGCTTAGAACTCATGAACAAAGAGGATAGTACCACAAGCATGCAAGTTGTGTTATGCAAGGTGGTAAAGATGTAAAATGCAAAAATGTAAAATGTAAAAGTGTAAAATGTAAAATATGTTCAAAGGAGTCTTGTTAAGTTCATGCAAGGTCTATCACTTAGGGAAAATTGTGTCTAATGTCTCCAAGAGAGGACCAATCAAAGAATAGTATATTCACAACTTAGGGGATGTAGTGTGTCGCATCAAGCCACTAGGAGGAATGAAATATGCTAAGATAGATCACACTTATGAAGGACATCACACCCAATGTCATCCACAAAGTGACAAACACATCTTATGAAGTGACAAGGATGCACTAAAAACCAAAAATACAAATGAAATGATGCCAATGTATTCCCCCCACTTTAAAGGAATTGTGACACACCGTTTTGTGAGCAATTACTTTAAAGTAGGGAAGGAAAATGCAAAAAGGAAAAAAAAAAAAAGACATGAGAACCAACTTGGAAAGCCCCTATGTCAAGTCATATGTTTCTGAATAAGGCTACTTCATGTGAATGAAAAAGAGAATAAAA